>JAIPRM010001823.1:0-34594 GCA_025469315.1 Stegophylla sp. TES_Ste_2020
TATACTTTTCTTTTTACTTTTTTAAAATTCGTAGGAGGCACATCGCCTCCCCTAGTAGATCTACATCTTAAAAATCTGTAGTTGTATAGTGTATACTTTTTAATTTTATTGTTTTATTCACTTAATATCATATTTTGTTACATGTTAATAAATTTTTAGTGTATATTTCAATAATACATTAATTGAATAAATGCATGCATATTTCGTATGTTTTAGTGCATATAATTCCGGGTCTGATATTTTTTTTTTTTTTTTCTTATATTATTAACTTCCTTCGTTCAGAATCGTTTTACTGAAGAAATGATTTATCGTTTCTTTAAAATTTAATACGCCCGTCAAGAGAATACCACCCATCGTGCGAAGTACGTCCGGCTTTTTTCATTTGTATCGCGTCGTCCAACATTGTTTAGTAAAGTATCTATAATAATAATTAGGGCTCGGAAGTGTTATAGGAGCTTAACAGGCCAAATATGCTCAAAGATAATATTAAATATTCATTAAAAATTTTAATATGCAAAACAATATAATAAATATGCAAAGAGTCGTTAAAAAAAAAAAAACCTTCGCACCTTGGGTATTCTTCACTCCTCGAATGAAATACTCTTGTATAGGTGTTTTTAATCTTAAAGAAAAGATAAATCATTTTTTTAATAAGGCAATTCTGAGTGTAACTTTAGTCTGTTGTTTAGGACAATTTTACTCAAAAGTCATAAAGGGTGTAAAGACGCAAATTATTTATTTCAATGTTTGATTTTTAAACTCACCATTTTGTATAACTTGAATTTCTAATTTGGTCTGTTATAAATCCAAAGCACACAGAGAAATATTTTAAAACGTTCGTTTTAATTTTTCTCATTTAGCTCAAAAATATCCAATGAACAATAATTACGTGATGATAATAATTACAACTCAGCTAAATTTGACCGTGATTCGAGGGGGAAACAAAGGGAACACAAAAATTGTCCAAGCACGCGATCGATTTTGGCGTAAAACGTGCTAAAAGTTGTGGTTATTACGTACAACTCTTCCGCATTACGTGATAATAAATTATTCGTTTGAAACGAACAACAATTAATATTCTATCACTGCGATTACGACGCGAAAACCGCGGAGCGAAATTATTATAAATTAATTTTTATCGCGTTACACCTACACCACACGCACTGGAGCAATAGATTTTCTCCGTGAAACTGGCACAAGTAGGTATATAAGTAGATACAACTACACGTGTGTACGCGAGTGTAATATTCATTATTTGTGTCGCGTGAATAACGTGTTTCGCAAACGCGGACGATGGGCTTTCGCGCAGACACGAGTGCCGTGCAACGTATTTATAGCGAACGATTACACGCGAATATAATATTTTAATAGAACACAATATTGCATATTGGTAAAATTCTCTCGGGCGATCACAGAGTATTATACACAATTTATACTGCGCCGCGCATCGGTACCTACATAATAATATACAGGGTGATTCGACATTTATGTTACAGCGTTTTTTTTCATACGAATATTCAAAATAGAGTAAAATATATAGGTAGAACAAAAGTTTATTTATTTAATGAAACCTAAAATGATATGAAAATTTCATATTTTTTAACTACCCCTAAGTGGAAGTTTTAGCGGTGAACTTTTGAAAATCAAACGGGAACCCATAAATTTTTTGCCAACATTATATGAAGGTATTTTTTAAAAAAAATTTGTTTGTTGAAAACATCGATTGATGCAAAACTCTAGGTTTTAGAGTGATTTAAAGTTTTTAGAAATATTGAGTCTAGTGGACGCGATTAGGTTAGTGTGTAGCGTGCGCGTGTGAGGTTGTGCATGCACCGGGTGGTCAAAATACGATTTTTAAAAAAAACTTAAAATCACTCTAAAATATAGAGTACTGCATCAATTGATGCTTTTCAACAAACAATATTTTTTTTAAAAAAATACCTTCATATTATGTCGTCAAAAAATATATAGCTTCCCATTTGATTTTCAAAAGTTCACCCCTAAAACTACCCCTTAGGGATTATAAATATGAAATTTCATATCATTTTAGATTTCATTAAATAAAGAAACTTTTACATTATACATTTTATTCTATTTTGAATATTTATATGATACAATTGCTGTACCATAAATTTTGAATCACCCTGTATAATGTATACTTCAGTTACTTACATAACATTGATTGCCCTTCCCACAATTACGCTACTGTATTATCACACTTAAACCTTAGTTCTTTAGCTGACCGTAGGCATGCAGCCGATTTATCATTCTTACAAAATTTACTCAATGGAAAAATCTACTCTCCGTCTTTGTTATCTCAACTCAACTTCTCTTAAAAGCCCCTTCTCGTCCCATGCGTGCGTCGTACTGTTCCTTTCCATATCCCAGCGTCTCGTACAAATTATTCAGTTAACCGACCACTTCTTCGCTGCATGCGAATAGCAAACTTAGACCCCTCCTTCTCTTTTTCGAAAATCGTTATTTTCTTCTTCATTTTTGTCAATTATTCATATTCAGGTTAATCATACTTTGTCCGTTTTAGTTGTAAACATTAATTAAAAATTCTACCATCGTTGTATTTAAAAGCTGTATGGCGTATATTATCAAATAAATATATATATATATATATATGTGTGTGTGTGTGTTATAATTAATTCTGTTTTTGGAAAATATATAAACCGAAAACGGTTTTGTGCGCGAGCAAACATAATGTGTGCGCGGGATAGGCACAAAACGCGTTTTTATGCAAAATCGTAATGATAATAATAATAATAATAATAATAATAGTAATAGCAGCAAATAACAACAACAACGCGCGTTAGAACGAAAAACAAATCGACGAAAAATAGGGTTCCACCGCCGCGCCGCCAGTTTAGTAGTAGTCGACTCGGGTTAAGCTCTGATAGTTTTTATAGACGCCCGAGAGTATTAAAAAAATGTTACGTTTCCGCGACTCCAGACTCTTTATTATTGTTCCGCAGCAGTACGCATGCGCGCGCGTAGTATTATCAAGTGTTCCGGTCTTTTGGAGACCGTTTTCTCGCGGTCCTAATGTGCCGCGGTGTATTTAGGCCGAGTGAAAAATATACGAGCGCACATATTATATTTTATATAAATATTATATATGAAAAAAAAAAAAAAACTAATGAGGCAAACATTGCGTGTAAAAATATAAAGCCGTAAACAATGGCGGATTTATGGAAACGCCAAATGGGCAGTAGAAAGCCTCGTGGGGCGTTGTCGGTACCGGCGGCGGCGGCGGCGGCAGTGGAGCGATAAATATAGAGCGTAACGCTTTTTTATTTCTGTATATACATTTTTTTTTTTTTTGTCAACTTCTTCTCTCGCCGCATACGGTCGCAGAGAAACTGTGGTATTTTTATTTTTTTTTTTTTTTAGTTTTGTTTTTCGTCCGTTTGTTCCACCGTTTTTTTACGATCATAAATCAACACGTCACAAAAATTCAAATTACCTTCGACCGATAACCCCCCCCCCCACCAAGCGTGGAGAGTATCTCGATGATGACGTGTATTTCTTCGGGGGTGGGGGGGTCCGTCTTCCGGCGTCACGGTCGCGTCATTAAACCGCAATGTTTACAACGGGTTTCTAGCGCGCGAGACAAGGAAAACACAACAATACAAAACGCTCTGCTGGTTCGTGTGTTACACGATATAATAATATATACGCAGTGAGTGTACACAGACGCGCCGCCGCCATTGTCTCTCTCATCAACCCTTTGACCCCTCGACATTATCTGCAGACGTCTCAACCGCCGCCGCCGCCGCCCCCACCTCCCACCGTTCGCACGATAACGACGACGATTCCCGTCTTTGGTCTTTCGCCCGGGACTTGCGGCGTGAAAAATGACGCCTGCGAGACGTGGTCCTCGTCGGTGCGACGACGTTTTCTAATCGTTTTTGATATCCGTCGCGCGCGAATAAGTCACGCGGCAAAAGTACCGATGGAAAAATCATTTTTTTTGCCCTAATAAAAAATTGGGGTCCAAATGAGACACGAAAATTCGTATAATTTTATAAAATATATTGTTCTTTACACTTCAATTATAAAAATACAACTAATTGAAAATTATTACGTGGTCATGAACACAACAGAAAAAATTGTAAGAATTTGAAATTAAAAATAGCAAACAAATCGTCGTTTTCTTTTCTAAAAACTTTGAAAAATGTCGCTCAATCCCTTTTGTTTTATATCCTTTGATTTATTGTTGATAATTAATCTCACACCCTTCCCGATAATTTCTTGGGTATGCACTACATTATTAACTATATTATGTAATGCGGGAAGCTCTGAAATTAATGAATAAATCTGTTATGCGAATGACTTAACTTCAATATTATAATAATTGTTATAATAATTGTAATGTTATGATTTGATATAAATTAAAATGAAAAACACAGATAATTCGTAATATATTTTTTTTAATTGTAGAAAATATTAATGAAAAATATTGTAGAATAGAAAATTATCGTCAAAAATGCTTAAAAAATTATTCAAAAGTCCTCAACATCCGGGCTTTAGTTATTACAATTATAATAATAATTATTATTATTATTATTGTTATTCACTACCGGTATACGAAACTGCAAGATCATAAAGCCCCAGTATACCCTTTACATATACGTAATAATACCTTTGAATTTGGGATTGTTTTTTGGGAGGGGGGAGTAGGGTCTTAAGTCCAGTTTGTAAAATATAAAATATGATGACTTTGTTTTTTTTTTGGACTATTTTTGAAGCTACATTAAAAACTAAAATTAATTTTACTAAAGTTCACGTTATGGTATAATTTAACAATTTTTTTTTCATGTTTATCAATTTTCAGTAGTTTTTCTCTACGCTTAGAGAAAGTGTTGAGAATTTTCAAAATTACGATTTGGGTTTGATTTCTGATTTAAAAAGCTACTGTATGAAACTTTTGGACAAGCATTTTTACGCGAAAAGTGATTCCAGAAGGCGAAAAAATAAAAATATATCGTATTTTAACAATATCTTGTTCTGTTAGTCACGATTTTTAGATTTTTACAAGACAGGGTCGGCAATTTCTAAAAAAATATATGTATGTATCTTCTATAATACTACATTTTTCTTTTTCATAACCTATTTCATTTATTATATATAAATGAATCAAATGCATGATATTTTATTTAAAATTATGTTTATTTTTTTAGAAGGAGGGGATTAAAAAATATTGGGTGCTAAGCCCTCTAGATCTCCCTAGTTACGCCTATGCCTCTATACCACAAATGACTACACCACTATCATTTCCACCTGTAAGCCGTGTATAAAATATTTGTATCCAAAATGCAAGTTGGTATTTTGAAAATAGTACCTATAGCGTGCAGTGTGATGCTACTTTACAAAATAAATAACTATTTCAGTCACGTGCAATATATTTTATTTGTAAGTATCGCATTTTGAGCGGAAATCGTGTGTACCTTTCTAAAATTTAAAATAATGTGCTCTATATACATACGTGAAAATCTGTTTAAAATGTTTGGATGATTTATATGATTCAAAAAATTGTATATCCTTCAAGAGATAGATTTCTCTAAATACACCACTAGTAGGAAATAACAATTATTTTAATTTAATATAACTCCTCGACCACATTTATTGCCACGATTCTTCTTCCACAATTTACGTGTATGATTTCATGATTTAAGACTTTAAACTATGGCTCAACAAAAAAGCTTCGTGTTTAATGCAATTGTGTGTATTAATATTTTAACATTAATCCATTCTCTTTCTTTTAGAATAAGATAACATTTTACACAATTCATAAAATTAAATAATAATCATTAAATTTATAATTAAAGAATTTTTATAAATTGTCGAATAAAATGTTATTATTACCTTTGTTATTTTAACGGTTTCTTGAGAATTGCTAAACAAATTTGTATACCGTTAAAGAACGTTATTATTAAAGTTATTACTCAAAATATATTATAACATTCATAAATGTCGCGTTTTCATTTATTAATCTAATTTTATGATACTGATGATTGCGAGTAAATACGAAGCATGTCACGCAAACAATGTTATTCACGAACAAAACATAATAATCAGAAAAAATAAAAATTCCTAAAACACCAACTATAGCCCAGAAAGCAATCATTTTTAACGATTTTTATTAGTTTTTTTGTTTTTTTTTTTTTTTCGTAATAAATATAATTAGTTTATTTATTCAATTTTATTTTTGCTATTAACTCCTTTTAACCCCCACGTAGATTTATTTATTATTATTTTTTTTTGCCTTTGCCTTTGGAATATTTAATGCAATGAATTTGGATTTCATATTCAAAACAACAATAAAATAAGTGAAGTATAATGGATATATAGTTATAGAAATTTAATTAAGTAAACAACTAGTATATTAAGATTTTAATATTATTTTTAAAGAAATTTTCATTAAAATTGTTAACATCATTCACTTATTAATTGATGAAATGGACGAAGGAATAAAAAAAAAAAACTTTTAATCAGATGCAGTACTTTTAATTATTAAAACAATTTTTTAACACTAGTATAATAAATTAAATAGTTCTCAAAATTGTCAGTGACGTTCATTTTAATTTATATTTTATCAATAATAATTGCTTCATACTCCCTTTTTTTGTGTAAAATTAAACAAAGTTCAAAATCGACTTTCAATTTACAGATTTAATTCTTCTCAAAGCTATAAAATTAAAATACGAGTTCCATAAGATTGTTCACAAATAGTAATACAATTATTTTCATACATACTTTTGTAATAATAAATATTTGAGGACATTCTGCTTTGAACAAAATAAAATTTTAAATACAACTCAATACTTATGAATAAATAACCAACTAATTTATAGCTATTGTAAACCCAACTGGTAACAACGCTACTGAATTTACGTTTCAGTGATTTGAGCTCTTTTAAAATTTCAACTTTAATTTTTCCGTTAGAACTACACATTTAAGTTGTATAACTAATCGTTTAATGTTATTCGGTATGACAGTTAATTTCTTTAATTATTTATCATAGAATACGAGTACAATATGGTGCACGCTTAAAATGTAGAGATGAAAAATATAAAAGTAAACAAACTCTAATTCTATTTGTAGTTAAATTAAAACTCCGGAGTTGAGATATTCGTGTGTAAGTTTGCTAATTTAATATGCACATTTCAGTGTGCGTACTATGTGCAGAGTCGTTTAACGATTTCAAAATACTTTTATAATTCAAAAATAACGCGATTGAAGGCGTTCAGGAGTTTATATTATTTTCTTTACGTGATAACCGTTTTGTTTAATCTCGTCAATTGAATTCAAAACCTACGATTTTCGTTTTTAACGATTGTCAATAACGTTTTTTTGGACCTCCGCGCGATATTTTATTAATCATACAAATAAAATGTGGGAATGATATTATATTGATACGCGCGGGTTTAATTAAAATTCGGTTTGGGTATATATATTTTTTTTTTTTTTTTGTTTTTTGTTTACTTACCCGTTGGAAATCCGATGATTAAAGAGTGTATCCCCAAACACATCGCGACTCGATGCGATAAAAACCGATCGGAATACATTGCGCAGCACACCTCCCTCCTGCGCTCTATTCGATTCCAATCAGAATGTAAATCGCCTTGTTCAACAATATCGTCGCCGACCAATCAAACTGTGTGGGGGGGGGGCACACTGCGATGACGCGTAATTCGCGGAATTTTGAGGCGCGAGAATAGAATACAAATGGTCCGTTTGCGGACAGAGAGAGAGAGAGAGAGAAAGTGGTGCGTTTCAAAGGGGGTATAAAACAAATGTATAAAACGCTATACAAAACAATCCGAGAGAAACGCCACCGCCTTGCGTTATACCCGTAGTAACAGTAGTAGTAGTAACAGTAGTACCCTTTCGAAACCGTCCGCCCGTTTTCGCCTTTATTTCGCCCCAAAACCAAATCAAACAAAATTCCGCACGCGATTTATATTTCCGATAAACACACACACACATAGCCAAATAATAAACGACGACCCTTTTCCGCGCACATAAATCGATTAAAAACACGTTCGCGCAGATCCGAAAATAACGTGACGCCATAAAAGAGTCACTGTGTGGAGAAAGGTGAGGAGAGGTTGAAGGACAGTAAAAAAAAAAAAAAAAAAAAATCAATTTTTATTTCATCTCTCTCGAGAGAGAGACAATATAAATAAAAAAAAAAACCGCCCCGCTTTTTCTCGCGTATCACTTTTTCCGAAACTGTTTGCGCACGCGCGTCGGACGTCACGACAAGCCGCATCGATAATCGAGTTTAAAAATCGAACGGATAAGACGCCTTTGTTTGTTTGGAGAGACAGACGTACTTTACACGCGCGTAGTTGGAGGGAATTGTGCTTTGGAGTTGGTCTAACCTTATTAACGCGACTTCGATCCGGTCTGTGCACTGTTCGCGTTCGCAGTCGGTGCTCCGTCACCCTCGAACAGAGCGATTAACTCGCTGTATGTGTCGAAAAGAGTCTCGTAGCGACACACAGCAGCCGCTGGAAAACCGCAAACGAGTATTTTGGGCTCTGCCGAAACGGGAAACGCAGACGTTTGTTCGTGCGTGCCGATAAGTGAAATTGTTTTCGAGTAGAATTGAAGGCAGGGAGGGAGGGAGAAAGAGAGATGGGGAGAGAGAGAGAGAGAGAGAAAGATAGGGAGAGAAAGAGAGATAGGGAGAGAAAGAAAGAGAGAGAAAGAAAAATAGAATGAGAAAGAGAGACCAGAAAAACCAGAGATGTATTTTTATGACGTTTTTGATTGACTGTACACGCAGGCTGGTTTTTTCCAGCAGCAGCAACCGTCGAGTTTACGCCACAATCGAACAGTAGCGTGTTCAGAACTATTTTTATGGATGATGGAAGCTAGGTTCAAATTGGTTTTTATAATTTCCTTCTATTTTTATTGTCTATTTTTTTTTTCTTTTCTTTAATTTAGTTTAGTTTAATTTGTGACATTAAAGTACTAAAAGAAAAATGTTTTATAAATATTGATTTAAAATTTTTTTTTTGAGTAGATAGTAATAATTTAAAGAACCGTCTCTTGGTATACCATAGGTATTCCATTTGTTAAAAAGTCATAAACAAACAGAACAATAAAACCAATCGTAAGTTATAAAAGTAAAAACAATATTTATTACTTAAAAAATATGTTTTAAATTATACGGAAAAATATCTCTTTTTGGTACCTAAGATAATAATTTATTCTGTAATCTATCAAATACAATAACAATTATTATAATAATAATAAGTTATAGCAATTAAAAATTAAATCCACATTTAAATATTTGAAATTATTTATTATAAATAAAAAAAAATATGCGTGTTCACCTACGTCCAGTGGTTATTTCCCAATAGGCACAAAAGGTAAGAAGTGCCTATCATGTCCACCAGTATTGAAGGGCCTCAAATTGTACTATCTATCTTTTTTTTATCGTTCTATAATACAAAATATGAATTAAAACTGAATTATAATTTGCCTAAAAAGTAATATATATATATGTCTTACAATACTATCTAGTTTTCATATTAATTTATATAATAGACCTCCAAGACTCACTACAAACTCATAAACACTTATAATATTATAAATTAATATGTTTCTGTTTCATTATTCCCTGAATTTCGCAATTTAAAAATGTAAATTTAGATTATTTATATTTCCAAATGTTGATTTCTGATTAATATGATAAAAAATACAAGCTATAGTCACTTATTTATCGGCAAGCACATACAAAAGGTATAAAATAACATTTCGTGGTTCAAAACAATTCACAACTAATTATTACATATAAATTTTGGATAAAACTGGAAGGATCCATATTTTTCAACTTCCTTTAGGCCTCGAAAATTCTAAATCAGGATCTGTCTACAACTGATGTACCTACATCCCCACTGTCTGTTAGCTGACATTTCCGACGTCATATTTTTATTATATTCATAGTCCTTTTAAACTACATCACACATGATGACGATCGAAAATAACCTCATACTCGATACAATATTACATTATATATGTGTTACTTACCTAACGTCATAGGCGCAACTAGGTGGGGGCTTAGGGGGCTTAAGCCCCCTAAAAACCACTCGTAGCCCCCCTATATTTTTTGAAAAGTGCTTAAGGTTAATGTACTTTGCTGGGGTCAAATCCATAAATAATCATTTTAGCCCCCCCCTCCAAATATTTTGTCCTAGTTGCGCTTATGCCTTTCGTACAACCGTAAAGCATTGTTTAAATAATTGAATAATTATAATTTTTTTATTTAAATATTTCATTAAGCATTGAACGAGCCAAGTACTTACATGAAAA
Organism: Stegophylla sp. TES_Ste_2020; assembly: GCA_025469315.1. Taxonomy (NCBI): domain Eukaryota; kingdom Metazoa; phylum Arthropoda; class Insecta; order Hemiptera; family Aphididae; genus Stegophylla; species Stegophylla sp. TES_Ste_2020. The sequence continues at coordinate 10,336 of JAIPRM010001823.1, forward strand.
TGTGGGCGGGAAATTATTGCCCACTCTCTGGACAGCAGTCGAGGTGCAACGCTGTGCGTTTTTAACAACATTATTTACCGTATTCTATTAATAGGCCGAGTATATTTCCCCCGCCTTATTGTGATAATCATAAATCCGGCCATTACCAATAGGTAATTATTATTATTGTTGAATCGCCATCATAGTCGTAAATACTCATAAACTATAACCTAACCTCGCCGCCTCTATCGCGTTAATCGTCGGAGAAATACTTGCTCGATGGTTGTCGATCACGTGATTTGAACGTCAACTAAAATATATATATATATATTATACATCCCTCTGATAAAGGGCGAAAATATATAAATATTCGTCGAGGAAAAATGAGCAAAGGGCGGGGGCAATGCGTTTATCGTTTTTTTTTTCTCTCTTCTTCTTTTTCAATACGGTTACACGTGAATATTATACCCTATGTAACCATAGGGAAAATAATGGTATAGACCTGTACGCATATCATAATGATTTGCATTTGATCCAACGCATTAAACACAATATTTTATTAAAATGCATGACGCGAGAAACTATAAATAATAATATATATTATATAGTCTCTGAAAAACGCATAGGTATTTTTTTTTTTTTTACATATCATATAAATGATTTAATAACACGTCGAAAATCACAAATAATAATTACACTCGATGTGAATATCGGCCATCGCCCACACACACACACACACACACACACACACACTGTACAATGATCTAATGAGTTTCATAAATGTTTTTATTGCTCACCAGTTATTGCTACATGGCGTTATATTAATACAATATAATATGCGTATCATTCAAGTCTGATTGTTGGTACGTGTCGTGGAGGTTATGTACAAAACTGTCATAATAATATAATAATTGAAATACAACGATGATTCATTTCGTTCAGTAATAATTATAATATTTTTTTACCGAAAACAAATGTGCTGCTCGAAACTCGTTTCGTCAATAAATCTATATCAACGAATTGCACGACTGTCGTCGAATTATAACGTATAATCAAATGTATTCTAATAAAATTGTTTCAATTTAACGTAATGCGTTTGTATACAAAAAATGCTGTCATCGTTGAACACATTTTTATTTTTTTTATATATATTAATTTTAAGCTTCGTACAAGAATTGTTTATTTGTGTGTATAATACTCCAAAAGATTTTTTTTTTTTTTTTTTAATACATATCATGGTTTTGCTACTTAGTTCTTTGTTTGCATACTTCACTTTTATAAAGTACTTCGACGACGATATTGATGTTTTTGTTTACAAAATTATTATATGGGACTCTTGAATTCGATACCGAGTACATTAAACCTCAAAGTCACAGTGGTTTTGTATGATTATCATTAATTTACAAATTAAATGTCAATAAAATAAACCTGCATTATACGATAATTTATTTATATTTTTATTACCCACAATTAGTTGTTATTACATTACATATATATATATGTATATATATATATAAATCATCAATAAAGATTTTGTAAATTATCTCTTTAAGTGCATAAAATTAAAGGGAGTAAAGAGAACACGCTCTTCATACAAGTCGTAAATGTTTAAAAAAAATCAGTACCTTGAATAAAGTACCTCTCTTTTGAATGCGTAGGATCAAAAATATATTTTATTATCATTTATTAAAGTTGTGATTAAATCCTAAAAATCAATCGAACGTGAACGTGTTCGTTGAAAATAAATATTATTGAAGAGCAATAAAATAAATCTAATTTTTCCACTCGAAAATTCTGCGAAAAAAAAATAAAAATCCATAAAATCATAACCGAATGTAATTTGTTAAGTAATTCATCGTTAATTACAACTATGTATATACATCGTGCAAAGCGAAAAAGGTAAAATCTAATTTATTTTTAATCCGTTTATGTTTATTTATGTTCGAATACAATGATTTCAATATTTATAAACTGTAATCTTTTGATGGAACTTTTGTCATAAATAAACAAACGTAATTTTATTCAATCTGAGTAGTGTGAATGCATGTTGAAAATATGTATATTATTTTCGTCTTTCTCTCTGGTATAATCAACTGTTTTTAATATCAAATGTTCTACTCAAAGCGTTTTAAATTTTCAATAATACTTTAAAATGGTATAAACATTTTTTTCAAACTTCAAAATGTTTTTGGTATGTCATCGATAATGTGTTTATTGTTTTTTTAATTGACATCATATAAATATTAAAAAAATCAAATGAAAATCTCTTTTGACTTTAAGACCACCGATTTCCATTAGTTGGCGTCAAAATTGAATACAATCATCGGGATGGTTAAACACAATTAAAACGATAAAGAAAAGAAAAAAATGAATTTACCGTTCGACTAGGAACTATATACGCGTCGTACTCAACTAACTTTGGCGTTCTCGAGCGGTTCGAGTTTAATTCATTGGGCCGTGTTTGTTTACCGTAAAACTTCTATTATTATACCTTTATTTAAACCTTTGGCGTTCATTCGCAAAGAAAATAACACGAAATAAATTGCACTGTAGTTGAAGGAATTCACGCTCCGGCAATGCTCTTTTCGCGGTATACGCAACTCGCACACAATATAATATATATTATATTATAACACCGAGTTTCACGTTGCTATTTTAGTGACGATTTCTTAAACGACTGCAGTTAGTAAGTGTTTTCTAAAACCATTTTAGTATTGTTTCGCGTTTTGTGTACAAAAATGTCCCGTGCAGTGCCATCGGTTCACGTTGTAGAGCAGTGGTGGTGCTCAATCATTTTAGGACCACGACCCAAATTTTTCTTCAAAAACCTATCGCGACCCCCATGGTTTTACATTTTTAGAATAAAATAAAATTAATACTTTAATCATTTAATAATTAATTGGTTTATAATGAATGAAATTTTACAAATGTATGCGAATGTGCCACTCCATCATTTTTACAGTGGAGTTTGGTTAAAAACGTAATTTTTTGAGAAATTTATATAATCAAACAAATTTTTCGCGACCCCCCAAAAGTTAACTCGAGACCCACCAATGGGTCGCGACCCATCACACTTTGAGAAATGCTGTTGCAGAGTATATAAAATGCCGGCTGTGTTTTTTTTTTTTTTGTTCTCCCCAAATGTTGTTGGTCTTGTCTAATTGTTTTCATTGTAACGGACGTCAGTGACGTTGCAGGGACACGCAAACAGTGAATAAATAATTAAAAATAAAAAACCATTGTCTCAGACGAGTAGATAAATAATTTTCAAACAATAAACGTGTTTTTTTCTTATTTTCAATTTTTAAATCTCAACCTATTGATCGCGTGTCCTATTTTAAAATAAACATAAAAACATAAAAAAATATAAGAGTACGTTCACTGTTGGTATCATATATAATAAATAACAACATACTTTACCGTAAACGGAAAAAGGTCAAAGCTGCCAACGACATTAATTGGAAGTTTGAACTCGTAAGTACGGCGAGCTTGAATATTGACACGCAGACACAATATTATAAATGAGCTTTGGAACTAGGTCCTTTTTTTTTTTTTCTATGGTCCGATGGGTCGAATATTTTCCGTGACATTAAACGATTTAATAGCGTCCAAAGACGAGACTTTGTGTGACCGCTCACCACCACAGATTCTGTTTTTGAATATCATTTGTAAAAATTCCCGTTTACTCGACAAAGAGATGGCAGATTTATTTCTATACCAAAAAAATTATATATGTGCACTATCGTTCTATTTATTGTTTTGAATAAACCAAATGTGATTTGTTTTAGTCTGGATTCGAATCAATGGCCATAATATTATGTAAATATTCTTTCCCGTGTCTTCATAATTTGAAGATTTTTTTTGATCACAATAATACTTACTTCGTTTTTTTTAATTTTAAATAGTTTTAAATTTATCGTTTATAAAATTACGATACTGTTTATATAATTAATTAACTTAAACAATTAGCCAATGCACTTAGAATAATTATTAATTTGTATTTATATTTAAATTAAAATTAAAATAAATTCTTTAACAATTATTATAGTTTTATATTAGTATTTGAACAATACAGCTTAACATGTACAAATATTTTTTGATTATTAAGAATAATATTTTCTTAAAAATTACAACACATTGTAAATTAAAATATTATTTCATAAGTTCTTGAATGCTAATAATTTTTGTACTACTAATATTTTAATGTCTAACGTTATTATATTAATCATATACAAAAAATAATACTATGTGTGAGTCTATGAAATATTAAGTTGTTGTGTTTTAGATATATACAAAACTTTCTAATAAAGTATTTTTAATTTACGCGCTGTTTCACTGGAAAACTCATAAAAGTTTAGTAATTTTAATACCGGGTGTTTACAAAGTCTTTCCCGAATTCTAAGAAACTCCATATCTAAACAACTGGAGAATAAAAGTCAATTAACCACCAACTGCTGATAAAAAAGGGGTCTCAAGTTAGATTGGTGCACCGCCGCACTGAAATTTAGCAGTTAAACAATTCCTCAACAGGGAACTTCCTCAGAGGTGGACGGTTGGGCGTTGAGGGGTTTACGATAAAGCTTTTCACATATTGGCCTTCTCGTACCCCTGACCTCACGGTTTATGTTTTTTTTTTTTTTTTCCTGGGACTATGAGAAAGACATAGTGCACGTACCTCCCCTTCCACGAGATTTCGATGAATTAAAGATCAGGATTTCAACTCTCATTAAAGAAGTAATTACCGATATGATCAATCGGACATGGGGAGAATTTTATTACCGGTACGCGCTGCCGGTTGAGGTCATAATGAGCATTTAGTAATATTTGGTATTTTATTTTATTCGGATATATTGATTTGTTTGGGAAATGGACAGCTTTGAAATCTGAGGAAGACTTTGTGAACACCCTGTATAATATACTATACATCTAGTGGTATGATAAAATAATAAATTTGAAATTTTTTTTTTCAACATTAACCAAAAATATAATTTATTTACACGGGGATGTTTGTACAATGTATATTAATCTGGTATGTAATCCACCATGTGTGTAACCATAATTTAAGGTTATGTCATTTTAGATTTTGAGCGGAGCAAAGAAGCTTATGTTTTTACAATGATCTTTGTTTTATTTATTTTTTATCATTACTTTCTCTTCTGTAGCTACACTTTCGTATAGAAAAAATTTGTCCGAAAAATGTAATTTTACATCACACCTAGATGGTACTTTTAAGAGATCATTTTTCAAGTTTCTCAATACTTTTTCCATGCGTAAATGAAAAATACCGGAAAATTAATAAAATAAATAATTAATAATTTCTTTAACGACATCAGAAAGTATTACTTAAATTTTTTAATACTTATAAAACAAAACGTATAAGGACTGAGAAACGAGACTGCGCTTTTACTACCTATTCTACTATGTGAGGTATTTGGTTTATTGAATACAAGATTACTTTAATAAACTGTGTTATTGTCGCTATTTACTGCACCGCGTTCTTAAGTGCTAAAGTTTTAGAAAGTTTCATCAAAAGTTTAGATATTTAAACCCTAGGCATAATAATATCTCTTTAATTTTCACCAAAAGTTTAAAAATCTAACTATTAAACTTAGTCAAAACTATTTTTGTCCATTAATGTTTTAAATTCGTTTGGAATTAAATTTTAAGAGAAACAGTTACAATGAAGAATATTTGAATGCATTCGATTACGGTACAGATGGATTTACATAATATTATTAATAATATTAGTTTCGATAAATAATTAAATATTATTGTCGAGCATCGTTGACCCAAATCACAAGTACCTAAAGATTAACTTTTAATGTTGCTTTATCAGGATGAAGGATATACAGTGATAAAAACCTGATCAGGAAAATGTTTGTGAAATGCGGTGTTATTGATTGATTTTTATACGTAACGAACAACGCAAAAACAATAACAAAATAATAATAATAATAATAATAATAAGAGAAGGAGCTGTTTAATAAAATCCAAAAAATATCAAATAGCCTCTGGGGATTGGAACCGGGCAACTTTATTTCACTGTTATTTTAGTTGTATTTCCGATTTAAATTTATATTATTGTAGCCATAAAATATTTATAGAACCAAGAAAAATATTTTCACTGTGAACTTTTGAAAACATTGTACTTAGTAATGAATTGGGATGATTTGCGATTCGAATCCTGAACGGAACTATATATACTATAGTGATGAATCAAAAATAAATAAATAAATAAATATTTTATTATTATTAAGAGAGATACAGCTATACAGCTGTGAGCAGCTCATGTGTTAACATAGTGTGATATCACGTGTGAACTCAGAAATATTTAACGGATATTTTTTCCCGGACGATAATAACACAGTGCACAATGAAAGATGGGGTGAAACGTTAAGAATTCAATGTGTTGCAACGTGCAGGTTGGAGGAAGGGGGAGAGTCGAGTTGAATATAAACACTTGAACACGAAAAGATTTTAATTGTGGTAACGACAGTATAGTAGGGTAAATGTAAGTTCCTATATGATCGAGAGAAAAAACGTATGTTAATTGCAAATGGTAACATACATATCGTGCTAGGTAGGTTCATGGAAGAAAGTTAAATTTTTTGAAAATATGAGAATTTTCGCGATAGAAATTATAATTGAAATCTGAGAGCACTCACATGTCATTTGTAATCTATTAAAAGATGCAAATGATGTTAGTAATTTCGATTTGGTCAGCATTGTTAGTCATTTAAATGGTGCAAAATAAGTAAATCAAAAAAGTAGCAGATTTTAGAAATTTTACACTTGCGTTAAAGAATATTTTAAGAAATCACTAAATCAATAATTTCATGACGTCTCATCAATCACTACAAGTAGGTGACTAATTCACAATATCTAATTAATACGTATAATATGTTTCAACTCTATTTTTATGCAAAACGAAGTCAACCGCGAATACTTCTAATATTGCATAGTGCAAGGACTTACACATCTAATTCTTTACCTGACCTTCTCTCGTGTAGGAACTATTAGTATTTCCCGCGTAGTAGGATGTAATAAACAAACCTCTAATCGTTTCAGAGAGGGGGTCTTAAACAGCAAAAGGCTCGTAACCGTGGTTTGCCCGTCATAAAACACGAACGCCGGTGGTACAGGTCTGTCGCGGGCGTTGAGTAATGCGTTTTTAACGTTAGGGGTGAGGAGAGGGAATCGTCTATAGCGATCGCCATCGAATATAATATCCTTATTTCAATCGACCCCGTAAATAACTCATCGGTATTATTGTATACAATTTAAAAATTAGACATTGGAATTATTTTGCTAATATTCAAAAATCATTTTATAAAAATGTTCATATCGTTTTTAATCGTTATTATTATTATTATTATTGTTTTTGGCAAACAACAAGTCAAACAGTGACATGTCGTTTATTATAATCTAAAAAAATTTTCAATATTCGAACAATTAACGTGAAATTTATTCAAAATTCGAATAACAAGTCGCAATTTTAATATTGTAAAATACGTCTCACACCTACTCGACGAAATGTACTTGGGGCGATATCGGTCCTGCAGTGTCAACGAGTGGGAACGGGACGCGGTACTCACTGCGACCGGTGTACAGGTCAATGATATATTCTCATAATAAAGGACTAAGAGGCCAAGAGGGCCGCGTCCCGGCGGTCCTCTCAAATAGAAAGTGGCCCCGTGAAAAACTCGGGTGACCTTTTTTTTTTAATATTGTTTCGTTAATTAAACGATACAACACACAGTACGGTGGCCGTAATTGAAAAAGGTCATTTCTACGTTTTCATAATTATTTTATTAATTATAGACCCCAAATTGTGTTTTAGTTCCGGATTAATCCGGATTAGTTACCGCCGTGAAATTTTACCTCCTCGAGTAAGTCATCTGTAGCGAAAAATGTACCGGTGGTTTTTCGAATTCCTTTTTTTAAAAGAACAAAAAAAAATATTTATAGGATATTTATAGGAAAATTTATGTAGATCCAAAAGATGTTATAATTTTTTTTCAATTAAAAACAAAGATATAGAGATTTGTCATTTATGCTCGTGTATTAGGGGGGGGGGGAGGGTTGCGAATTGAGTGTGTTGAACTACATTCTTCAACCGTTAAAATATAAATTAAAGCGTATCATCAGAGGCGTCAAATCGTGTGCATTTAGTGAAGACGCGTTTTGGTCGGGTGATTTCATGATAAATACGGTAAGTAAATACGCAGCCGCGCGTAAAGCATAATTTCTACGTAGCAAAGGGATGACGATACCGATTTATCCTTTTAAACCATCGATAAAAACAAAAAAAACGAAAATTCGTATAAAAATCGATATCGACTATTCGATGTGTTTGGGAATAAATCTACATCAATTTTGAAAACTATTTAAAAAATAGGGATAAAAATTACTCCTCCTTACCTTATATGATAAACATTAAAAAGACTTTCAGTGGGACTATCCGACCAATATTTAATTATAATCTTCGACTGTATTTAACCTTTTTATTTCACACTTGTTTTTATAAACTTTACAGTATTTCTCACTATCGATAGATCGAATATTGCAAACCACCAGTTGTACATAATATTGTGTATAATAATAATAATAATAATTTATTCAGTTGAATAAAACGGACCGAAGCCCAACAGTACAGATATTTTAAGTACAAAACAAATTTTAACAAGACAAAATATATAACATTACACAAAATACATATCTTGTATATAATATTTGCATTTACAATTTAAAAAAGAACAATATTAAAATTGTTAGACAAACCCAGCATTACATATAAAGTTATTCGTGTGAGTATTTAATATTTAATGTTTCCCTAAGGGGCGGGGAAAAAAAATCAGTTTTCTTCGACAGTTCATTGCATAAAAAGCCATAGCCCTTGGAATAGATGAATTCTTTAAATAATTTTTGCTATGTACTTGGATATAAAATAATGGTGTAGTTCGGTTGTTGTAGGCTGGAATATTAAAGATCAGGTGTGCATCAGTGATATCATTAATCAGCTTGTGAATAAAAGTTATATCCGCAATTTTCCGCCTGAAAGATAACGTTGGAATGTTTAGAAAAGATCTGATGTGTGTATAATCATGATTATCAATAGACAAATTAAATTTGAAGTCTATGAATTTTAAAAACTGATTTTGAACGCGTTCAATTGTATCAATATAATAATTCGTATGTATACATTGTAAACAGGAATATTCGCAAAAATTAAAAAGATAAATAAACGTCGAAATAAAGCATCGGTAAAACTTTTGACACCGATACAAAATATCGAAACTAAACTATCGAAGCAAACATCGATTGTCTTAGCTTAGAATGTCGATATTTTATTGTCTTCCTAGTCTCGTAAATCGTATAAATTTGGGTTTTAGCACGCGTTTGTTCACCTCCCACTACCCACCTTCCACGCTGCGATATAAAGTCGACCGGACTTGACGAAGCACTCCGGTGGCGAACGCCGGACTCGTGCGGCGCTTTCGCCGTCAATGACGAACCCGCTGTGCACCACATGCGGTTTTACACCACACTAGTGTTTTCATTAGTAATAATGAGAATCATCCAAATCGGTTCGAGTAACGAGAGTGTTGTTACACTTGTTCGTTACACTTTAATACAAGAATCCGTTCGGTGCCTCGTCATTTTAAATTCTGAGTGAAACCAATAAACTAGTGTTTTTATAATGATGTTTATATTTTTATTTTTTCTGTTAACGCTTGAAATAAGTGTCCAAAATTTTCAACTGGTTACTTTTTGAATCAAAATTTGCTTCTGGGGCGATATTTTTCACACGCAATTTTTCGAAATTTGAAAAAAAGTACCCCTAGTTCGCCAAAAATGGATTTAATTATTATTTTTTTAATTTTATTACTTTTTTTTTTTAATCCAAACTTTATGAAATTCTAAATATAGATAGATAATAATGTGATTAATGTTTTGATGCTAGAAAATGTGTATTATGTGAAAACTTTTTTCCCATGAAAATTTTTTGATTTCCTTATTGCAGTTAATAGTGGAATATAAAACTGGTTGAATACTCAATATAATTTTTTTTTAATATAATATAACAAAATTTATCATTTTTAATATAAAATGTTATTGTTATACACCAAACTTTATCATTTTTAAAGCAAAATTGTATTGAATAAACTGAATTTTCACTCAGAACCGTTTTATTGAAAAAATGATTTATCGTTTCTTAATAATTCAACACACTAACCAAGAGCATACCACCTGAGAATACCCATAGTGCGAAGTATGTCCAGTTTTTAATATTAAATGAAATCCGTTCAGTTTCTCCACCCTTTAACTGTTAAAACGGATTCGTTCAATTATCCCCGCGCAATGGGGACAGATCCCGTACTCCAAAACTTCATAAAAATGGCGATATTTTAGCATTAAGTAAAAATATGTACCTATAGAATTATTAATTTCAAAAACTTCACACTTTTATCGACGGCCATTATCGTTGTGATAACAAATTGAAATAAATACACAATTACTATAAATATAATAATTATTACTTACAATTTATTTCTTACAATTTTACTTCATATCGTGAATTACATTGAAAAACTGTTTAATTCATACGTTCTATTCAAATTTTAAATAAACATAATATTATTTTAGATTCTGAATGAAGTGAAGAAGCTAGTGTTTTTACAATAATGTTTACTTTTTTTTTCTGTGTACAACTTTTCGTAAAGAAATACTTGTCTAAAAGTTTCGGTCAATAACTTTTTGAAACCCGATTCGCCTCTAGATTGTACTTTAGAGAAGTCATATTTTGAATTTCTCAAGTCTTTAATGTTTTTTTTTGGAAAAAACTACCCAAAATTTGACAAAAACGACTCGAAAACCATCATTTTTTGATTAGAATTTCATGAAAATTTAAACATGGATAGAAAATCCTATAAAAAAGATTTTGGCGTAAGAAAATTTTGAAAATGTGAAAAAACATTTTGGACATTTTTCAAACATTTTTTTTTTCCTTTTATAATTAACTTCCTTCGTTCAGAATCGTTTTACTGAAGAAATGATTTATCGTTTGTTTAAAATTCAATACGCCCGTCAAAAGAATACCACCCGTCGTGCGAAATACACCCATCGTGCGAAGTATGTCCGGCTTTTTAGTATTAGTATTTATTAGTATTATTACCTGCAAACATTAGAAACATGAAATTAGAAAGCAAGTTTCGTTTATTGTTCCCGTTGTTGGGCTATATAACAATCTCAATAGAATGAATTACAATTCCTTTTTCGACCGTCATTAAATCACCCACCGAGAAAATAGAAAAAGTTTGGGTATCACGTTCGGCAATACACGACATTTGAATTGATCGTCACAATATATATTCGATTCTGTATACGAAATTGGCTTTGAATGTTTGTAATGCCGAAGTGCTAAAAATGAATGTTTAATTAAAACATCCACTAATGTTGTTTGGATTTTTATGTTTTTTTTTCGTTATGCATTTTAAAATTTTAATCAATGGCCATCCAATTACGTGAAATACACATTTATAAAAATCCGTTAATGTGTTTACATGTATTATAGCAATAATAATAATATTGTATTAATTACAGCAACTAATGATGGAAAAGAAATTTAAAAATGCTTTTTTTCCAATATTAAATGAAATATTTGATTATTAAAATACGTCGAGAAGTCCTACTGTGATTCAAAAATAAATATTTAGTTAATTTCTATTTAAAAGAGCTTTAAAATACGTCAAAATATATTACAATAAAATTTATCACTTTTATAGATAGAGAAATTAACATGGATTTTTACTGTAATTTTTCCAAAACGTATATTCCTTTTTTTCTATATATTAAGACCTTTTTTCGACTGAATTATAATTTTTAATTATTTTCGAATAATTTACGTAATAATCTCGAGTAATTTCAATATTCCTTTCCAATTTTTTTGGGTCTTTATTATAATTATATAAAAAATAAAGGGAATGTTTGCGTGTCTGTCTGTGTGCGTGTATACGATTCACAATCAATTCTTAAGTTCACACGGGTCTAAAATTCGGAACAAAGGTAGTCCTGTACCCGATAATTTGCACAACAAAGGCCGATTTTTAAATTTTTAATTAATTTAAGACCCTATTTTCAAGATTCGGCGGGATCTTAGAATATAATATGACTTAATTTAATGTTTAATTATAATAATTTACTTATTTTAGTGGATCTATTATCGTTTATAATAAGAATTTCGGATCAACTAATAATAATATAATGTTCTGTTTTGATCAGATCGATCATTCTATTTGGGTTTTGTTTCAGTTTTTGTTATTATAATCATTTGTTTGTATTATTGTATTCTACAAAGAAATTTAGTAGGTTAGAAAACTTTTGAGAATATGCTACAAATGAAATTTGCATTTTTAGTGACTCGAAATGTATATTTATAATTTTTATAAATGTGTTTAATGAAATTAAAATAGGTAGTAAAATTTAAAATTGAATTTATGCTCGGTTTTTGTGTAAGAATTTGTATAATAAATGCTGAATTTGTGTGGAAATGAAAAACCACATACCCATGTCTCTGTTATGTCACACAATCTCTCCATTTGTTGGCTAGAAAAAAAAATACATCATTCACTATTCAGCTGGAAGGAAAACATGGCGAAAAGCTTGCCAATGTATACTATGGAAAAATGGGATTTAAAAAAATAAATAACAAAGCCAAACATACTTCACACCATGAGTATTCTTCAACCCTCTTCGGGTGGAATTGTTAAGTGTATTTATTAAGGAAAACTCAGTTTTTCCTACAGTTATAGAGACACATTCCTGTTACGAAATTATTTTAATCATTACTCAGTTTAAAGCAAAAGGATATTGACAGATTTAACCTTGATTTAGAATCCGATATGGCTTTATGATTCGACTCCGTCACAGCTGTCACGTCCAATGGTAATTCAGCCCTAATAGGTTTTCGGACCCACATCAAAGATCGTTCGTTACGTGTAATTTATATAACACCATCAGCATATATTATTGAAATTTCACCGACCCACTATACTTTTTAAGTACAATGTAAAAAAATAGATACATCAAACTAAAACCTGTTGGACTGTATACGAATACAAAATATTATTAGATACTTGTAATTATTTTTAATAATTTCAAATTTCTCGTAATTCTTCCTCTAGTGTATAACGAAACATGTTCACTATTTTATGCTTATATTAAATCCATTGTGTTCTTTCACATTGCATACAGCGAGTGAGCAAAACGCAAAATTTTTATAAAATATAAAAATTGCGTTTTGTTTTATCACGGTAAATCAGTTTTGCATTCAATTCAGACTTGATATCCACTGCACAATAAATAAAACATAAACGAGAAAAGTGCTACGCAGCATATCATGAATATGTTTAGTGTCTAAGAGAGTCCTAAAAAAAAAAAAATGATGACTCCTCGAGACAGTTACCACAGGACATTTAACCGGTGACGCTTTTTTATTGAGGTAACCGAGTACTTCATACTTTTATGATTTCAGAGCGAATAAATTTTACAGTATACATTATGTGTAGCTCAAATTGAAGACGTTTTATCCTGTATTATATTATGTTGGAATGTTAATATTTACAAAAATATTTTGAAATCCTTAGATTTTCCTGAAATATCAAATCAACACAATAATTATAGCAATGATTTCGGTGTATTGATCATCGAGAATATTAAATTCGACACGATTCTTTTGTAACAATTATTATAATCAGCATTTTCACTGAACATAACTTATGAGGCGATTTTTTTAAATCAAATTATTGTTTAATAACGATTTTTACTTTAACTGAAAAAAAATAATAATAATAATAGTTAGACTGTGGTAAGGAGAATGTAGACTTTCGGTGTTTAGGACACATAAAAGACATGCGAATTTTTATCTTACCGATAACATTTACCAAGATAAATTGGTATTGTCATTAATAACGACTGCAATAACATCAACGAGATAAATTCAAGCTCCAAGCTCTTTTTTTCATTATTCATGTAAATCGATATCAGTTATAACAATAACAATTATAATAAATTATGCTCAGTAATAGATTAATAATAATAATACCAATATTATACTTCCACTTAATTTATCTATATAAAAAATGGCCATCGCAATAAATGCATTACATTATTATTATAATACGGAAGTTATTACCAAAGACAATGTATAATGTACAGTAAGAATACAAGTGGCGTTTTGTGTTCTCGTTATGATCCCGAAATGAATTAGCGTTGAGGTGAAGGGAGAAAAAAAAATATGCGATCGGTCGGGAAGTAGGTATATACGTATAGAGCGGGAAGGACGTTATTATTTATTGCCCGGGCGGAGAGTATTTTGATGGGGAACAAACACGAAACGACGACGAACAATATCAAAACAAACTATAAACAGCAGATGGTCTGGAGAAACAGAAAGAACGGATAGCATTGAAAGCGAATGGGTGGTGGCAGTAGATTTAATACGCTGGAAAAATCAAATAATTGTTCTTCGCCTCGACACAGTCAACATGAAATAAAACTTTACAAACGTATTTTGGCCAGTGAATTTACTCTGGCAATATTTTCTTGAAAATTCTGTTCTCGATTGCTAATACGAAAAAAACCAAAACCGAATCAATCGTTTTTGTTTGTTTAATCGAATGGAAAACATAAAATCTACGATACATATTATATATTATTCGGTTTCATAATAAACATAGTTATTGTACATAAACATTTTCAATTTTATATATTCTGAATTTTAATTTCCCTACAAAAACGAATACTCAGTGTAATCATAAATAGCAACATGAAACAACTAATATTTATTAAAAATATTAAAAACGTCTTTAAGTGATTTTTTATAACAATAAAAAAACAGCAGTATACGCATTTATTTCAGGAAAGTACAAATTTTAATTATTCATTTAAGTTTTACACGGATACAGTAATTAAAACAAATAGGTATAAAATAAAAAAGTAATAATAATATCAAAAAGATCAGTAAATAAAGTAATTGGATCTTATTACACATTAAACGAACATTTATTATTTTAATTTAAATTTCTAAACGAATACCTAATAGTATTGGTAACATTAGTTTTCGAAAATAAAGATATTTGAACACAATCTAAATCACAGGTTCATCTTCAACTACGAAAATAATAACACAACGACACTCTTTAATGAATTACAATTCCATGGAAACACGTAAATACCAATTTCTCTGAAGTCATCGGAATTTATTCAACGCATTATTTAAATCAATATTCATAATTCTTTTCAAGAGCTGTTAAATTATCCTATATAGGAACCCTAAACCGAATCATATTCTGCTCCGAATCGTGTAAATTTATGTAAATTTGTCATTGTGATTTTAAATTTAAAACGCCTATAAACCTCCGCTGTATCCTCCGTTAACGTTGAAATAACCAAAGTGGAGGTATTAAATACTCAATGTTTGTATTTATCCTTTCTATGATATTTTTTTTAACCGCACATTTCGGATTAAATCATTGATTTTATATACATATCCTTAGTAGGTATCTCGTCAAAAGTTCATAAATAATATAATGATTAAAATAACACATAAATTTATGCACACAAACGTTAAGTGGTACCTAAATATTATGTTTTGAGAGTAAACTACACGTAGATGCGAACCCATAAAACTCCCCTTGAATAAACTAGATTAATTTTATCATAACAATGTCGTAAAAATATATTATTATATTTAGTAGGTCGTATAATAATTATTATACGTTACCGTCATGAATCACCTTTTGTTCGTATATCTCATCATTTAATCAATGACATTACTAAGATAGCAATGTTTTTGAGCTCCTATCATACACCGGAATGATAGAAAAAAATTATTTTTGATAGTTATATTCGCTTGAAAATCGAATTTCATTTGTTATTCTTAATATTGACAAAATTAAATTAAAACACAAAATGCAATTTCACTGTAAAGTTTAACCAAAGGAAATTGGGACTAAACCAACGTATTCAAATATTCGTTTCTAATTTGAATTGCATTTAAAAAAAATTTATTTTGAATATTTTATGGTATTTTTCTAGTTTTCAATACTATCAAATGTATGTCTACATGAAAAACAATTGACTAAAAACAACAGAATGTTAAAGTGTATTTGTATTATACGCGCGTTAACAAATATTCGAAACCAAATGATAAATGTTCAATAGAAGGAATGAAAGAAACAAAAAAAAAAAAAGAGAGAGAGAGAGAGAAGACAATTAAATCATACGTTTAAAATAACGATCGTCTTGAAAAGATAAGATAAATAAGCAGAGAGATACAGTTTTGTAAACACATTTATCTTGATTTATAACCACTTTTATTCGAGAGTTGATTTGATAATATAATATACAAAAAAAAAATCCATTTGAAAAGATTACTTTGATAAGATTTATGGATAAACAATGAAGCTTTTTAGATTTTGGAATTTTTTTATTTTTCATTAGTGTTGTTATTATGTCGAATGTACCGAGTAGGTTCATATAGCGCAAGTACAATAAATGTATATAAAATAGATAACAAATAAATTATAAAATTACTTAAACTAGTAAAAAAAAAAAAAAAAAAACAAAATATCAAAATGAGCATAAAAATATAAACAGTAATAAGTACTATACTAATAACTAGTGGTCTCATATAACATGGTGGGTATGAATAATGAGATTTAAATGTCGCTTAAAATTTGAGAAAAAATCAATATTATATTTTTATTTGATAGGTTGGATAATTCATTGCATTCATTGACTGTTGAGTTGGAATATAAAAGGTAATGTTAGATCGAGTAGACAGCAGTGGAATTAAAAACGATAGGCGACTAAGGAACTCGGGACAATCGATATTATTGTGAAGAACACTGTACAAAAAATATAATATTATATCAAGTTTAATTCTACGCGATTCGAGGGAATCGATGTCCAAAGAAGAACGAAAATAATCGCATTAAAATATTTTATGTAATTTATAGTTGATAATATTATGATTTCTGAGATTGTGGAGCGCGCGGATTTTTCTTTCGGGCATTTCAGTACTGAGATATTTTACGTTTTTCAACGCGAATAACTTTAGTCGCGCCTATACATTTCCTTCTGCAAAACTTGCATAATAGCCAATTTCATTGGGTACCACACCACTACCTGTGCGATACGAGAATCGAGGATACATTTTCGAAGCCCAGATCGTATCTTTTACCCGACGTAAAGACACTGTGACTACAAGTACAATGTATATGCATTTATTTATGCATAATATGTACGCATATATTTGTACGTGTATATTATATTATATCAGTATAAGGTATAACTTTGCGGCCGGGAAAAAGGACTCGAGGAGTCCCCCCACTCTCCTCCTCCTCATCCACACACGCACACACACGTAAGTTTCTAAGATTAATCGGGAACCATCGAACCTCTTCTCAAAGGTCGACGCACAAGTTTTCGCATTACTCCTTAACCGAGTAATATTTCATTTTTTCACATTTCTCCGCGGCAGCGTAACACTCTTTTCCCCGCAGCAGCAGCCGTTCGTTTGGTATCCTGTCAACAATAAAGATCGAGATTATATATTTTCCTATATATATATATACGCGTACACACATAAATACACCTATATACACACATGTATATTTATTTATTTATATAATATTTCGTGTAATAATAATAAATTGTAAGCGATTCTGGCGGTGGTGAGGAGTAACGACGAAGTACTTTGGGTCGAGGCGTAATAATCAAAAAAAAAAAAAAAAATATATCAAATAAAGATATCTGTTATCATCACGAGGAAATAGATAGCGATCGACATAAATGTTATCTAAACGAAAATGATAATGTTAAAAACATTGAAATATCATGTTGTTTTCAAATAATAAACAAGTGTCCTATGCCTGACCGCGAACTATGATCAACGTATCCTTTTAACTCATAAATCGGATAAAATTAAATAATCTTCAACGTTAAAGCTACATTATTGAATACATATTTGAATCAGATTAATTTTTTATTCAATTCATGATCATTTTTCCCCCTCGAGATATTTCGTCTCAGTACACTGTACTGATTTTGTTACAAACTACATCTGTGGATTTATCGTTTTAAAATATTAAAATTAATATGAGATAAATGGCAGTGTATAAATAAATGTAATGCATTAAAAATAATCCTTAGAAAACATTATCTGATTAAAAGTAATACAAAATTAAAATTAAATAATAACGTTTTAACGTTATGCTATCGGTATTAATTAAATTCGAAAAATGTTTAATGAATAATTAAGACTTAAGAACACGTAATATAACCAATACAAAATAAACTTCATTAAAATCTATGATCATTTAATCTTTGTTTTAATTACAATTTACTGTTCTTGCCTGAAAACAAAAAATTGAAGAATAAAAACAATAAAAATTCCACTAAACAATTAAACAGAAAGTTTTGAAAAAAATATTATTTGGATATCGCATTATTTGTAATCAATATATTATGCTTTAAACAAAACTACAATAATAATAATAATAATAATAGTATTACAGCAGTTCGTCATTGGTGTGTTTATCGGTACATAAACATAACTACACTATCGTCGTAATATATGATCCTGACTTGAAGCTGGCAGCTCTTCAAATATTTTACCACCCACCGTCGCCCACTGTCCGCCTTTTTTGGCGTCTATATTTATCCCTGTTATTTATGTTCTCGAAAATCCTTTTCTTCTGTCTCATCAAATTTTTATGGAACGTCACAACTCCCCCTCTCCCCTTCCCCGTCTTTCATTCGCCGCTATCAGTGTACATCAGTTTCCAAATAAGGCGAAAATCTTCTGTTTATTTTTATATTATTCCGTCTGAGAACAATTCGCAATCCCTTTTGCTACTATTCCCGCCTCTCTTGACGACGACGACGACGACGACGACGACGACGGTTGGTTCCGTTGTTAAGAGACCAAAGTAACAATACTGATCTTTTAAACAGGAAACAATAGTAGTGCTCAGCGACACGGCGGCCAAAACCTTATATTATTTACATCGATATTTACGGATTTACTGTTCTGCAGTGTATACGTGTGCGACTTTGGGGTCTCTTGATAAATGCCCGAGCACTAAGAGAAAACTAATAATGTGTAACGCAGGTTTTTATTTATTTGTTTATTTTTTTCTATGTATATATACTTCTATAGACGGAAATTGAACACCGACATGACAATATATTTACATTAGTAGACGGCGGATTCAAAAATCAAGTAATTTGACCATCGTCATTTAAATACGCGATAAAATCAAATCATTATTAAACGTTTAATTTGAGATACGATTTGGCAAAATTTTTCAAGTGGATTTAATAATTAAATTTGCATACGTATAGAATAAATATTTGATTTGAGCGATAAAAAAAGAACGTTTATTACGGATTCATTCGTCGTGAAAACTTAAAAAGGGTGTTGTGAAAATAAAATTTGAAATATATTGGCTCGGTACTAATTTCGTTTAATTTATGCCATAATAATAACGAACGGTACAATTAATAATATCGTTTTCGGTAATTTCACAATGGAAATGTTATCGATATTTAGTAATTACGAATACTGCCTATATTATAATAAAACTGTGTGCATATAAAGCAATAAAATCAACTAAAAGGAATTTTTTTGTTTAATTTTAATGTTTACCGTAATTAGATGAAACGATCTGAGTAACTATAATCTGTTACGGGGTAATGTAATTGTATTTTTATACGCTTTGAAAACTTTTTTTGTTGAATAAAGAAATTCACAAAGACTAGTTTTCTTCTTGAATAAATATTATAATATAATATAAACGTTACCATCAGACATTAAGTTAACCGAGTATTAAAAAGTGTATTAAATATATATATGTAAACAACTGGCGCTTCTTAAGTTTCTATTTGTTACACGGGCATTTATTAAAACCCCGAAATTAGCATAAATATTATAATAACGCGAATTTCTCGAGGTGAAAAAAAACTACACGGCCGGATTTTTGTAAAACTGTTATTGAATTTCGAAAGAAAGGAACGGCGAAAGCCATCAAAGTTTTAGTCAACAATCCATCATCTTATTTTCCACTATCAAATCAATTTCCGTTAACATCGGCGAGACTCTCAAATCTCCACGAGTACGCAGAGTCTTGATTCGTGTTAAACCATAATTGTGGCACATTAATCAGCGATTTTGTTTTGTGCAAGACAACCGTGTGAAAATAAAACGAGGTGTATAGATTGTTTGACTGGTCGATATTCACATATTCTACAAAAACAATACTCCAACCATAGGTAGTTCAAAAATAACATCCCCAATATAGAAAGAAATTAAAAATTAAATTAAAGTAATGTATTTTGCAATCAATAGTGAAAATTTACATTGACATACTTTTTGTCAACTAATATAGTAAGTATTTGTATTTATTTAGGAGAAGGGCTAGAGATGTATATTGTATATCTCCTTCTTGAATTTTTTTTTATTTGTTTCTATCATTTATCAGACTCCCAATTTTTTAAATACACATTTCTTTATTTGATGGTCAGAAAAATCAAAAATTTGATAGGTATAAGTCATAAGGTATATCAAAGCTATTTGATGTGATGAAAAAATTTAATGTTGATTTTCCATAGAGAAAATTTTGATAACCGAAAAATATAAATAGACTTATTAGTTTTTGTTTATATTTACTCGAGCTATTTATTAAACTATTGCTGAATATAATTAATATTTATTTTAAATGTGTATTTAAAAATTATCTAATACACACTGAGTGTATATTTGATTAAATTATATCCAAAAATCATGCAATTTACATATTGTAAATTATTGCTTTAATGTCTGAAATAAAATATCGCACAATTTATACACATTATTCATAAATAATTGTACAATGTATTTTTTTTTTATTATTATTATTATTATTATTATTAATATCTATAGATACCACATAGCGATACCAAAACGGTTTGTGGGTTTACAAAATACACAAGTTATCACAGCGGACGCATATTTTTATTATTGCGCATGCAAATGTACGCATGCACAATCGATTGCACGTGAAAACAACATCCACCGTGTCCATTTTACTTGAGAAAAACGAAATTCTTCATATTATCTTTCTTCCCGTGTTGTTCAACGCTATGGACAAGAGTACTTCCGGTGACGGTGGTAGTGTTTTAAAACACCAGTTGAACGATGACGAGCATCCGAATGATGCGATGCAGACGATGGAGGCGGTGGCGGTCGATGGGCCGTCGTCGTCGGGAAGTCGACCGTGTGCAGGTCAATGGTCAAGCGTGTCGCCCAACTCGGACCTACCCTCGGAACATCCACAAAGTCCAGACTTCAACCCGGATTTCGGGAAAATGAATCGAGATTTCAGGAACAAGATCAGGAGCAGACAATACGAGGAATGGGATCGACGAGCGGGAACCGGTGGCGCACCGCCGCCGCCGGAACAATAATAACAATAGCTGTAAGGGTCGAGAGAAAATAATAAAAAATAATTCCAAATCCGTAGAACTATTGTACCGTTGTCGTCGTCGTCGTCGTCGTCGTCATCGCTTTCCGTAGCCCGTGACAATAAAAATCGTCAGCTCGTTACCGGGATTGTTAAGTCGACGACAGTCGTTTATAATATAATTCACTTCTCTGTGTCTCACTCGTGCGCACACGTCACACACACACACACGTGTCGTCCCAGTGGTGTACCTAATAGTGTTAGGCTGTTCCGGTCACAGCCATCGACGCGACGTTGCGGCATATAATGATCGTCACGACGTTCTCTTTTTTTTCTTTTCTTTTAACGGCTATTTATGTCCAATGGAATCGATCTGACGGAGATTATTAAAGTCACGTACAAATGAAAACCCTGTACTACTGTAACTGCAGAACTTGTTGTTCTAAGCTCCATTGTTCCGTCGAAAGAATTTCAATATCTGAATATTTCGAAACATCTCAAAATCACTTCATACTAACGAACTTGAACTTATTTAAGGAATTTTGGGTACTAGTTGGTTATCCTCCCGTCACTCGCCGGTACCGGACGTTATCGTTCAAAATAAAACTATGGAAATCAAAATTCAACATAATACCGTTCAAAGGAGAAATTTAAAATATTTTTAGAATCTCAACCAGATGCATGAAAGGTAAATCACAATAATTAATCCGTTAAACGATTTCCAAAAGTTCGTAATAGCCTGTGAGCTGTGTGACCTATTCGTCTTGAATTTCCACAACAAATCCTATATCACAAAATTGAACTTCTCCCACAGGAACTTTAAACTATTTAAAGATCGTCTGACTTGTAAATATAGATAATTAACGACAAATATAAAACCAGAAAATTTCAGTGGATGCTGAAACCATATTATATTCTCGTCATAGCGATGACAATAATAATGAAATAAAATACTATTAGAACTTATCACACCGATTGTATTTGTAATTCGAGAAGAATTTATGGTGCTCTTTATTCACACAAAATTATAATTAAGTTTGTTCGAGAAATTTGACTTCGACTTAAGCTTATTTTTTATTCTTAGTGTATCTAGTTGTGAACATTTCGGTGAAGTTATTTTCATCACTTTTATTTTGATGTATGGCCCATTTTTCTTTTTTTTTTACCATTTATTAAAATCTTTTGAGTTTTTTTAGGCAACACGATATAAATTGTAAAATATAGGTTATGTCGTACGCGTAAGATTCAAAAATATTATACTCGTAGAAACCAGAAATTACATCATAGGTACCTCCCCTCCCCCACTCGTAAAACGTGTATTATTTCGTAGTAAACTTCAAACGGTTATGCGGCTATAAATTGTATCAACTAAAAAACCAAAAGACAATTTTTGTTCATGACTAAACCGTAAAAAAATGCTAAGTACCTATGCGGTAATTTATTTTTATGCGCAAACCCTCTAGCTCTTTCCCCCCGACTACACGCAACGGTACTTAATAATAATATTAAGGTCTACATGGCCGCCCCCCGTACTTTGTATACTCGTATATGATAATCATATTCATTGTTTTTATCAGCATCACTCCCGAAGTAAAACTGGTGGCGGATACGTGTCTGCTCTTTAATTTATAGAAAACAAACATGCTAATATGATAATATTATAATATATTTTTTCCATTATACGCACGCCGTCGTAAATGGATGAAAAAAAAAATACACTTAATCGTAAATTTACTTCGCTATATTATATTATATTTTCATAAATTCCATTAAGCACTCGAGTACATCTAATAAAATTGAATTTTATATCACACATAATGTAAAAAATATCAGAAGTTCTGTTATCTTTGGAATACTGTCACTAGCCGCTGCCCTACATTCAGAGTATCCCTGATTTTTTAACTCGTCAAACGTTATTAGAACAATAATTATTAATTATGTTTTATCATCATCCGGTCATGTTATTATGAATGTGACACAAAATTACATTTATTCACACATAAATTTACCACTGTAAGTTCTGAGAGGAATTTGAAAATATATTTCATAATGAAACAATGAAAACTATCTCGAATGTTCTTGTTGGAGAATATTAGATCAAACGAAATTTTATATATACATATTATTTTGAGTCGTTTCGCTTTAAACCCTAAGAGATTCGTATTATGTTTAACAAAGACCTTATTAATTTCATCTTGACCAACCCCGAACGTTTAATTAGATAATTCTTATCATTTTATGAATCACTTTCTTCGACCAACTTGGCTCTGACGGGTCCGCACTTAAAGCGGTATTCATATGCACTAGGATACTTTCAAATTACACAGCTAGATCAATAACAATATGAACTTGGGTGTAATTACTTTAAAGTTCACTGAAACAAAAAATAAATAAATACATTAAATGAACATAGCTTAATTGCAACAGCTTATTTCAAACATTATGCCTTTAATTTACATGGTACAATAAAAACTGAATTTGAATAAAAATTACTAATTTTAAATAAATCCATTGATGTGAGTTAGTATTGTGGTTAATATATTAAGTAAAACGCATAAAACGAATTGATTTATTTTTACAATTATTATAATATTAATTCGTTTATATATATTATTATTTAATTAAATATAAAAATACTTCGCACGACGGGTGTACTTCGCACGACGGGTGGTATTCTCTTGACGGGCGTATTAAATTTTAAAGAAACGATAAATCATTTCTTCAGTAAAACGATTCTGAACGAAAGAAATTAATAATATAAGAAAAAAAAAAAT
>JAIPRM010001824.1:0-34591 GCA_025469315.1 Stegophylla sp. TES_Ste_2020
ACCCTCTTTAAATTAACCTAAATTAACCTTCAATTAAACGATTCTTAACGAGGAAAGTTAATAATATAAAAATAAATGAGAAAAAAAAAATGTTAGAAAAATGTCCAACATTTTTTTTCACATTTTCAAAATTTATATGCATATATTTAATTGTGTATAATGTACTTACATATTTAATTTTTTTACCATAGTAGGAATTAACATATGTACCTGGTTTTTACCGTGTAGGAACTAACATATGTACCTTTTTCCGCCGTGTAGGAATTAACATACGTACCTGCTTTTTACCGTGTAGGAACTTACATATCGTCCGTGTAGGAACTAACGTATGTAATTGTTTACCTGCTGCTCTCGTGTAGGAACTTACTATTTCCCAAAAAAAATACATTTGATTTGTGTATTTTTCGCTCCTTATGATATAGTATTTATTTTTAAAAATAAGATCAAAATATAAGAGTTGGCTATCTGTACACATATTAGTTAATAAACACTGTATACATATTTATTAACTATTTCAATCATTGCAAAAAATTTTGTATCTCAGATTTAGGTTGTATCTTAGGTTCCAAAGTTTGAGTTTGTTTTAGATTCTGAGTGGAATGAAGAAACAAGTGTTTTTACTAAAACATTTTATTTTTTAATAGGTTTTCGCCTAATAAAATTTTAAAATTCTTAAAAAATTAACGTATAATTTAAATAACCTTAGTGAAAATATGTCTAATGGGTATAAAAATTCTCAAAACCGATAATAATTTTTTTATTTTTATTAATCGTTTAAATTAAGAATGTGTTTGCAACTGCGGTAAAACACAAGTGATTACATTTATAATTTTCATATAATAACGAAAATTTTTAGATATTTTATCCTTATTATTTCATAAAATAATATTCGTTAACTAACTCATAAAATATAGAACTACTTGTATGTGAATGTTTGTTGAAATCATAATTGATAATTTTTTAATCTAATTTAATCGACGATTTTTATGTTGTTAAGTTGATAATAATACTCAAAATAAAATATAAAATATGACCGGTATCATAACCATTGACCTCCGTTTTCCCATTCTCCCCTATTATCATTTGTGGGTCCAACTTATCACGGTTAAATTATTGCGTTGGGGCTATATAATTCATGAAGGGTGGCCGGAGGGAGTAAAAAAAAATTGACGTTTCAACTCGACTGTATTTACATTGTATAAATCGTGCATAAAGAGTGTGTTTTGTATGGTACCCGACGGTGCGCGAAATTCTTCTCGCTCGCGAAACGACATTTCATCGTCGTCATGACCTACATTGCATTATTATCCCGATGTCGATCGTCTCACGCAGCAATAGTTGGCCAGTACACACGCGAGGCCTATAGATTTTCGATTTCACAAACGTACTATTATATAACGACGATAATGAGTATATAATTAGGGGTCTAGCACTAAAGATCAGCGATACAAGCACATCCAAGGGCCGAAAATTTTCCCAGGGGTAGATATGTTCATAATATTTAAGCATTTGTGAAGAGGGGGTAGGCAATACGGCTCTTACATGATTGCACCATTTTTTTTTCGTTTTTCGTTTTATCCGATAAAATAACATTACGAGTACATACCGAAAATTCGATTTTAATCACTATTGCACTATTGATTTAAACCAATGCATAAATCGGTTTATTGTTCAATTTAAAAAATTTATCATAATAAAAGTTACTAAAAGTTTAATAAAAGATAAAAGTTTGGTTGAAAAACGTCTACTTCTACATCACAAGCATTATGATATTACAGCAATAATGATAACATAGTAAACTCTGAAATGATATTTGGCGAGGATTTTGATGTAGTTTGAGACGAAAAATTTTTTTTCAAAAGGAGTCCTACCATTTACTTTGCAGAATTATTTTCTGATAACATAATTGGAAATTATGTGTTACAAAATGCCGTTTTTACATCTGTTTTATAGGCAGATAAATTAACGAAAGTCCAGTATGTTTATATTACTAGAAATTAAAGACTTTAAAACCAAAGAAATCTGGAGTTCTCTGAAGCTTACTTGCTATAGATTGTAGCCTAGATACCCTAGTGGTAAATTTCTCACTTAACGAGTACAGGAATAACACTTGACTATCCTTGTTAGTCGGGAAAGTACGAAATTTTGTGTCAAAATGTGTCAAATGTCAACTCACGGAAATTTTGACTGGTTATTCTAAAATACACCAATGTGATCTGCTGTTACGCCAACAGTGCAACATAGATCATTTTGATAACACATTTCTCGATTGACATGCAGTAGCAGATCCATAAGGGACGTCATTTCCCCCTACACTAACTGCTACTTATAACAGGTTTCTTTCAATTATTTGAAATTGCAAAGGACAATTTTTTTTTTTTTTTATTAAAGTCATAAATTATAATGAATAGTATAGTAGTGAATAATGATATTATGGTTAGATGCGTTCTATTTTTATTTTTTTTCTAATAGATTCTATATTGTAAAAATATATTTTTTCATAATAAGTCAATAATTGTATAAATATTTCTAATGCATTAGTTAAAATGGCTTCAAAAATTTATTTAAATGAGGATACTTATGTGTTTGTGTGGAATGTGTAGAAGGTGTAGGGGAAAATATTTTAGGTGCCGGCGAAGCCAACAAAACTCCCGTAAGTCACTTTAAATTAATACCAATTCGGGCTAACGTCATTTGTGGTTATCTCAGAGAGACTTTTGTTGGCCAAAATGGGATGAATCCTTGACACGCTTATGCATCAAATCGATTATCCCGTATATACCAATTGCATACGAATCGGATCGATTCGAGTTGTGCAGGTACTTATTTATATTTTATTGTCCCATAAATGTGTGAAAAAATAAATTTTCACTAAAAATCGTTTAGAAAATTGAATTCTTCTATGACTTCACAACCGTATAGTGCTACCTCCGCTCCCATAACAAATCTCTACAGACAGTAGTTGACATTTGGTTTATTCAAATCGAAATCATGCAGACTGATCAATACCCGCAATAGGTAATGTAAAAAATATAATATATGGAATTCAAAAAAAGTACGTACTTCGCACCTAAGGTATTCTTCGCTCCTCGAAAAGAATACTCTTGTAGTTGAATTGAATTTAAGAGAAATGATAAATTATTTCTTTAATAAGACGATTCTGAGCGGAGATTTAGTTTGTTCAAAACAATTTTATTTAAAAATTATAAAGTTTGTTGTAAAACAAAAAAAAAAATATTTTTTGCTCGACTAGTTTTATATTTTACTAGTAACTGAGTAAAGAAAAAAAATTCTTTTTGAAGAGAAAACAATTTTTTTCACATTTTAAAATTTTTTTGTCTATCTATATTTAAATCTTCATAAAGTTTATATTAAATAAAGGTATTTTCCTGGTCTTTTTTGTCAAATTTCGGGAAGTTCTTCCGAATTTCGAGAAAACTGTTAAAAATTTCGAAAAATGACCCATTAAAAGTAACATCTTGGCAAATTGTGATTCAAAGATTTGCTAGTCTAAACTTTTGGACAAGTATTTCTATACGAAAACTAGTACAATAAAAAAATAAATAAATAAGCATCGATTAAAAACACTAGCTTCTTCGCTTCACTCAAAATCTAAAACTTCAACGTTCTTTATATAATATTTTTGCAATAATTACATCAAAGAAATTCCAAAGAACATGTCAAAGAAGAAAAAAAGATTAGTAGGTAGCAAATAATAAGTAACAAAATACATTATAATTATGTCCCAGGAATTTGTCCTTTACCCGATCTGAAACGCTTCTTCAGTTCATTTTTATTTCATAATATATTTTATCCTCGAAGAGACAACGAAAACGTATTTATTTTCAAAATAAGCCGTGACTCTTTGCAATGTTCAGTCGTAACTTTTAATAATACGACGACGAATAATCAATTAAAGTGAAAATAATTATTGTTTTAATTAATTAACGAGAATACTTCGTTGGCGATATTACACGTATAATTCTAAAGAACGATAATATTAATTAGCGTGACTTATTGGTACACAAAAATAAAACGAACGTCGGACACAAAAAGAATAAAATTTAAAATCGTCGTGATCGATAAAAATAACACGTGTCAGTAGATTACATTGCGTACAGTAGTACGTACGTTCTCCGTGTGAATATGACATTTACGACAGAGTTTGTCTGTAGGCCAATTTAATAATTACACCCACTTTGATCATTTGATATGTTTTGTATAACGTTTTACGGCTACAAAAAAAGGTTCTTAAAATGTTTTTTTAAAACTTGCATTAATCGGTTTCTGTGCGTTTTTTGGTTAAACGAAAAATGCTGTTGGTTGAAGGGTCGTAAATGACGAAAAAAGAGACTGAATGCGTTCGTTTACTGTAATAGAAATAATATTATGTTATAATATAATATAAAACATTTCCTCGTATTCCTTTCGTGCCCACGCGAACCAGAATTTCATTCGAAAGTTCAGAGAAATGATTATTGAAAAAAAATAATTTTCAACACGTGTTTGACGTGATATACAAACTGCAGTCACGATCACGTGCGGAGGATTGTGTTAAAATATGTCATCGGTAAACGTTTTGAATTTTTAGACGACAAACATCACACGTCACTACGTCATAATTCTTCTTTTTTTCACGGAACGTTAAAGTGTTGATTTTTTTAGATGCATTCAAAGTTATTCTCGGTATAAAATAATGGGACGACAATGTCACGAGGAGTTAAATTTAAGTGCAACGCAGAAAAAAGAGTTTAAAAATGTGTTTACGATAAAATCTGGTTCAGTGAATTTACATTATCGTCTTCTATCATCGCAGTATGTGTTATCATAATGCATGACTTAAGTCATGTTTGTGATCTTCCTATTTAAAAAGCCACATTTCTAATGAAATTTCAATGAAATGCTAAAAGACAAAAGCTTAGTGTCTGATCTAGGAATGGCTTATTTCTAGGTTTTTCTCCAGTCCATTCAAGTTTAAAAAAATATTTTACTAATAAAATATTAATATATTTTTTAAATGATATTAACCTTATGTACTTTATAAAAAATCTCGAAGGGCTTTGAATGATTTGGGGTGAGGACTAAGCTTCCCAAAACTCCCTTCTTTTCCATCTATAGGTGAAAATATGTACTATTTTTAATCCTTATAGTTAATAATTTCGACTGATAAGTTGTGAGAAGTTTTAGCTTTATTTTAACTATAGCATTAGTTAATTTCATTAGTAATCTTTAGAGAACGGATTTATATGCAATCAAAATTAAAATATATATATATATATAATGTATAATATATAATGTATAATGTATAATATATATATATATATGAAAGTTTCATTTATAAAATATGCGCTAAAAACATCAAAATATGAATATGTGGAAAAAAATTTTCTATGTGATTTTTCTAGTTTTTCACAGTTAAGTAGTATTGAATGAGAACGCTCATCGCATAATTTTTAAAGACTGTTTAACTGTTGATACTGGTTTTTCACATGTAACATAGTAAAACTTGACAATCTCTATTGAATGATTCGTTCGGAATTTCATTAACGAGAATCTTTGAACGAAATGGTTTCACAAATTTTCGGAATATTTTAAGTATCAATGTCACAAACATAATATCAGTTACATATTAGCGGAGACATAGTAAAAATGTTGAGGAGGGGGGGCTAAATATTAATTTGTTTGATTTAACCTTCTCTAATTGTATAAGCTTTAAGCAATTTATAGGATATCTGGGGGGATTTGAATTTATTTAGGGAGCTAATACTCCTGGTCCCCATTTCCGCCTATGTAGTTACAATAAAAATGTTCTAATAGGATTTGTGTAGGTACGTATGATTACGAGCCAAACATAACTAATAATTATTATCTGCGCCTTGAGAGACCACAACTGAGCGGTGTTTCAAACATGTATATTTTCGCGCATGTCATCGCAAATTATTGATTTGTCACTCGTATATAAACATAAACTATATTAAATACAAGATGGCAAAAAAAAAAAAATGTTAAGTAAAATTTTTTGTAGGAATTACACATTGTACTATATGGAAAGGGGTCCGGAAAGCACGTGCAAGATAACGACTAAAAATATAAACCAACAATTCACCAATAAATGGCTGTATCCGTTTGCTGCATTATGGCTTGAAAACATATGAATGGTGAATTGATAAATTATGTTTAAAAATATTTCAAAAATAGCGAAATATGTAAAAATATGTAATTGAACCAAAATAATGATTTAAATTGTGAACATTTCTTATCAAATCTAAAATATCTTTTTCTAATAAATAAATGCTTTTACGTATAAATCCGTTCCCTAGTAAGTGTTTTATAAAATGTGACTAAATACCTACTTTTACGAATAAATAAACAAAGGTGTAAATTATTTATTAAAATTAGAAATCCTACCTAGGAGGTGTGAAACGTGAGGAGGGCATATGGGGGGAGCTTTTAGCCCTTTCGTTTAGGTTAGATTAGAATCTTGATTCGTCACTGCTAAAACGTAACGTTTTACTAACTTTTTAACGTAACGTTAAATTTTAAAATAAATGTTTACTTAAATTTTATGCTATTTTACTAAACGACATATTTTATGCGAACACAGTGTATAATAATCGTTGTTTTGAACACGAAAGGAGAAAAAACCAACTAATTTACAAAACGAACAACGATAATTTTCACTTATCCTATTAGCCGAGATAAACTTTTTTAATTAATGACTTATTTGACAACATTATTACGAACACGGTTTTTCGTTCTGTTCGTGTCATAAAATAAACGGCGTAAGTATATCGGCCAGCAGCTGCCCATCTAATAATGTTTCATCGAATTGTATATTATGCATTTTATACTCGAGTTAGTCGCCGTGATTTGTGCACAACACGTGAGTCGAATCCAAAACACATATACACTGTTATAATAACAACAACACATATGTATAGACATGTTGCACATTCATCTCGGGTACATTCGTTTTTTTTTTTTTTTTTTTTTTTCGGAGGATTAAACAAAAAATGATTAATAATCCTTTTTTAATTTTAAGTATATTAAAAAAAATAAAAAAATAAAAAAAACGAGAGAATATTTAAATACAAAACGCTGTAGCAGTCGGGTATGTAGAGGTATTAGTTTTTATCACGTTGAATTCCGTAATGATTACAATATAATAGTATTAAAACTAATCACTTTGAGTGTTTTTTCCCAAAAGTAGACTTTGTTATAAATGTTTATAATAATATTCACATTATTCGTGCATGAACATGATAATATTACGATATAGTACTCACGGTATTATTTTGTTACTGTTATTATAACGTTCTTATGTTTTAGTTAAATCTACTGCGTACACATTCAATCCTTTAGAACGAAAATCGAAGAGTTTCCAAGTTAATTTAATTACGAAACATGCCCAAAATATTCCGATCGATAAATTCCAAATAACAGCTTTTTTAGTGTTTTATAATGCCATTAAAATATTCCAGGAACATAGGTGGTCCGTCGACCATTTATTATTAATACAAGAACCAATTGATTATCAATTTTAGTTAAATTTTTTTTTCCACACACTACATTATTAAAGTCTTATTGTTTTTTGTTTTTTGTTATTTTTTTTTTTATATAGTAAATCGATTACTCGTTACCTCGCGGTATGGGATTTTTAATAAAAATTTTCGCAGACTTTCTAAGAATTAGTTTTGAATTAAAAGTTTTCGATTTATGACTACGGGAACCCGTGTACGCCGCGCGTACAGAGTACGGAGGTGGCGCATTTCGCTGTCGTGATTTATTACGTTTAATATATTATTATTCGACAACAATACGTTATTACATGCTGTTATTATATGATAGTATTTAATCGAAAACAATTGATTTTCAACATCGTATATTATTTCTTTTCGACTGTTGACCGCTGTATATAATAATAATAATTGTGTGGAGTTTTGTTCGTCAAAAACCTATACGGCCAGCACCGTTCTAATTTACTGCACTGCATTACCTATATTATACACATATATATGTATCGATTGCTCTTTATCGTTGCTTAAACGTATCTATATTATTATTATTATTATTATTATTATTATAATTATTATTTTGGCTTAATAGCCACGGCTAACGAACCATCGTCGTCGTACAAATATCGGCAAGCATTATGTAATAATGTGAGTGTAAGTATTTTAATTTAAACGGTGTTACAGATGTTTTACAGGTGTAACCCACAACAGTTTTCAGTTTGTAACTGATGAAATAATAACGAATATAGATGGGTGTACCTAGATAATATGTACGTGTGTGCGAGCGCCCGTGTGATGTTCAAAACAATAATGCACACGGCATACGAGTTAACCATTAAACTTTGCCATTTCTGAACGAGGTCGACGACACGCATCGTATTATGAATTATTTAGATTAATATTCATCGGTTTTGCATTCTCGGACGTATAATAATTATTTTGTATCATAGATCATGTACTCGAGCGTTATATTCCGTGTCGATAAAATATTTATTAACCAATCTGCCAGGTCGTCGTCGGCGTGCATAACACGGGTTCGACTCGCGGCTTAAATAATCGGGTTATTCATTAACCTCCGTATTGTCCGCGATTGCGATGCGATTCTAAAACATTAATATGTCACGTATTTCGTTTGCTAAACGGACGATATGGATTGAAAACGACGAGCTTTTATTAGCAAAGTCGTATAAAAAGAAAAAAAAATTTAAAATTAAATATAATTTTATCGTCGCACATTTTATACAATACATCTAGGCTATAAATTAGTATCTAGATGATCATAACACAACGAAACGCATAATTCGCGCACAGAGTAAACAAAAATCATTATAATA
Organism: Stegophylla sp. TES_Ste_2020; assembly: GCA_025469315.1. Lineage (NCBI taxonomy): Eukaryota > Metazoa > Arthropoda > Insecta > Hemiptera > Aphididae > Stegophylla > Stegophylla sp. TES_Ste_2020. The sequence goes on from JAIPRM010001824.1 coordinate 8,849, forward strand.
TTCCAATGCGATATCGTTATAATATAATGCAATAACTATTATTATAAGCATACGCAGGTAATCGCGTGTTTATTTACCGTTTATTTTCGCTTCCAGACGAAATTGCGGCTACAAATAAGTGCAGCGTTTCACACGTTGACAGTGTTTTTTGGAGGGGAGGGGTTCTTGTAATACGTTTAAATACACGTAAACGCTAAATTGTATGTACACAAGAATTAAGCTGTCGAAGTTTGTTCCGTAGCCACAGCCGCCGCCGATATAAATGTACCGCGAGACAACGCGTGCTGCTGCACGCGCGAGTGCGATAATAATATTGTATTGTGTTTTATGCTGTGAGCACATCTTTAAATACAAAGATAAATAACATATTGCGAGAAAAAAATGCTCTCCGGTTGGTTTAATGTTATGTAATTAACTATACCTACCATTAAAATAATATTATAGAGACGTTTGTTAAAATGCTGTTTTTGCCATTAATTATAATGATCCAATTGTTATTGAGTGTGTTTTACCTATTTACGCGTAGGTTAATCAATTAATCATTATGACTCGTTTAAAGAAAACATACACTGAATAAGCATAATAATATACAATAATAGCTCGAACGTTGGAATCGAAGTTCGGAACAGGTTAAGATGACAAAGGTGCATTGCATTAAAATGACATTAGCATTCTGGAACACCGAGTTCACCCCGTCGTCGTCGTCATCGCGTATGGAAGTCACGTCTATATAAACGCGACGGTTTTATAATATCACAATAATCTCGAGGGAAATAAAATTCTAATTCGCTCGACAAGAGCACAATAATTATTTTTAATTCTATTACGCCGCCGTAGTGCGTCGTAGTACTTAAAACACAATCAAACACTTTTCGGTCGGAATTCAAAAGGAAAACAATATTGCCGTTTGAAATGGGAAACGTCGGTGGTATAACTGTTAAAACTTTATAAATACACACACATACACACACACACACGGTAAATTATTTATTACGCCCTTCTTTTTAGAGTAAATAATTTACAGAGTAATTCTCGTGTACAGCAGTGTCTGGTCGGTACCAGACAACGGTTTTCGCTCTTGAGCATTGTAAATTGTCTGACACATTATATAATATACACAAACGTCGTTAAATTATGACTTGAAAGGATTTTGTTACCAATTCTCGACTCTTTATTATCATATGCCCGAATGATACGAATACTCGCGTATAACATACATTAAAGTAATTTAATTCAATTGAAATCACTTTGGCCCAATCTCCTATGTGTGGTTTTATTATTGTCGAAGAACTATAATATCTTATAAGTATTAATATTAATAATACGAGTCATGTGTGCCTATCCGTCGTGTTCTATTTGAAACCACAATGAACACATAACGTTCAATTAAATACGGCGTATTGAAATCGACGCGTTTTACCTGGAAAACGAAATGAAAAAATATTTTATTTAATACGTTTTTTTCCCCGAGAAAATTTCGCGACGCTTCTTTTGCAAAACGATTATTCCGTCCGCTGCCCTTTTTACCGCGCGCGCACCTTTTCTTTCCCGCCGATCAATTGTTCGGGGCGAGCTTTGTACACACTACCATTGCTATTGGGTGCACGGAAGTGCGCGTAGGTGGTGTTTATTTACTATTTAAAACGAAAACGCGCGCGATATTAATAAAAATACGTTGTTTGCCGTCCGCGACGACAACTGAAACGCGAGTATACACACAACGTATACGCGCGTATACGTTTGTAATTAAATCTCTAACGAAATCGTACACCTCCTCGCACTAAGACGTCTAAATATTTTACGAACAATAAAATATATATATGTATATACAAGTAAGTAAACGGAACATTCCGCGAAAGGAGTGGGTAATAAACGCACGTATATAGCGTTGCGTCGCGCGTAAGTAATCCGTTGAAACTCGTTAATTTGCAGCAGAATTCCGAATAAAACACAACGGCAAAGGAGGAGAGAGAGAATGCGCGACAAACACACGCAAACGCCGAGCGCGGGATATTATAAATTTTAAACGTTCAAAGGTTTATTATTATTATATTTTTCGGCACGGAAATTGTATATATTCTTATGATCGTTAATGTACGCGATAGGTATGAGTGTGTGATATAAATATACATATGTGTGTACGTCACGTCGTTTTATAAAGTAAAGGTTCATTAAACGCAAACATACAGTCGAACGCTGCAGCTAACTTTCGGCGTGACGCGAGCACGAGACATCGTCGAGTATGCCAGTTTATTTTAATAGGATTAACAGCGGCGAAGACGAAGAAGAAGAAATTAAAGTCCTCTACAACAGAATCAATTATTATTATTTTAATCCCACCGGTCGCGCATCGCGGAGTTTCATAAATACGATTATTTCCATTATTCGTAGCCTCATAGTGCGAAAAATTAATAAAAACAACGAATAAACTAGTGGTTTTTGGTAGGCGGTAAAAAGCAGACTTCAGGAGTGACTTTACCTCTGATGAGCCTCCGAAGTTCCGCCAGACCCTCGGCCCGGCGCTCCGGCGTCTCGCCCAGGTCGCTCTTGGCCCGCTCGTGGAACACTTCTTCGAAATCGGCATCGTCCTCGAACCGCAGCACGTATTCGGTTCCCATTTTCACGCAGGGCCCGTACTTGTCCACTTCCATGACGACGGCTGTTGTGTCGCCTCTCTCGTGGCAGAGAAAAATAAATGTATTTTTTAATGTATTAAATTACGGGAAATTTCGGTGGGTCGCGGCCGAACGAAACGCAGATGGTTTGAAAATGGATATGAAAAATAAAAAAACTATTTTTTTTTTTTTTTTTTGCTTTCCAAACGAGACCGGCCGACGGAACGCGCGTACGGATCGGATCAACCGGTGTGAATGAGGCGGCAAAAAGCGGAGGAATGAGAATGTTCAGAAATATAAATGGAATAATTGCAACACAATCGTAACGTCGCCGCCGCCGCCGTCGCTCGGACTGGTTTCGTCCGTCACTAGCGCCAATCAATGCGGGTTAACGGTCAACTATATTGTTTAAAACGTACATAAATACGCGGAAGATATAATAATGCCAATAACAGCAATGATAATAATAATAATAATAATAATAATAATAATAATAATAATAATAATAATAATGTAATATTGACTTTTATTGTACTATCGTGATTAATAGTCAAGGACCCGATGTTGATGCGTAAAAAGAAATGAGAATATCGCACTGAAAAATATATTAATGACCAGAAAACACAAAAATAAAAATTTTGAAAATTTTGAAAATTAGTCAGATTATTTATTTTTTGGATGCTTAGTGGAACAAAAAAGCTAGAGTTTTTAAATAACGTTTATTTATTTTTATTTTTTAAAAAAATAATCAGAATTTTGCTACAAATGATACTTAGGACAAGATATTTTTTAGTATGTTTTTTCAAAATTTAAGAAAATTCATCCAAAATTTGATAAAAACACCTTTAATATGTGTGTATATATATATATATCCAAATTTTATGAAAATTTAATATTTTTATTTGGAATAATATCACAAATATTTTAGAAAAAGAAAATTTTTAGTGAGTAATTTTTTTCTCTCATCGAAAAACGTTTTTTCCTGTTCTCAGTTAAAAGTGGAATATAAAACTGGCGGAGTAAAACAAATTTTATTTTGTAATATTAATAAATTTAATAATTCTTAAGTAAAAATAACTGACTCCATAATTTTCAATGTAATTATGTAAATATGTAATTTAATAAATAACAATATCTTTTTTTTTTTATTTGAAAAAAATTTTGATAGTAAATGTTCAGGGTGTGCTAAAGTATATAACCGAAAGATCTTGTGCTCCACTTATATTCCTATTTTTCATTGTCATTATCAACTCCAGTAAATTCACAATTTTTAGTTCTTATTATTACTCTAGGTTCTATATCGGATAAAGTTGATTGCACGCCATCATCTCCACTTATATTTATTTTAAGTGGACATTCTATACTTCTATAGTATATAAGCTACATACAGTATCGATAAAATAAGTCGTTGGTTAAGTTTTTATTTTTGTAACAGATGCTTTTCAATTTTAATAACATAAATTACATGTTTCCACAAAATGAATCGTTTAAATAAAACGAATTCAACTTTTTCCGCCATTACCTATTTATTTTTGCGTACTCCTTGAGATAAAGTTGTTACCCCCGAGAATACGCATACCTCCGGTTGGGTAACGCTGTTCTAGGAATTTAATTTCAGACATTTTTAGTGTCACTTTAAATTAGTTATAATGTTGTTTTATCCAAAATCGTTTTCTGTTTAGAATCACTTGTTTTTTGTAAAGAACAAAAAAATCATTTTTTCATGTTGTATAGGAATTTTCGGTATAATATTATATTGTGTTTTACATCAACTATTGTAATTGCAACACCTCTTTTGATGGGTTAAATTAGAATAAATAAATTATTATCGTCATTCTTGTCGTCCTCGACGTTGAACCCGCGTGACTGACGAATGACGTGCCACGAGGTATAACATTATTAAAATTGTTAACATTTTTAACACTTCAAGAATATACCAGGACGCCTTTAGGACGTGAGTACAAAGCCGAAAAAAATACACCAAAAAAGTGTTTATAAATGCGTGTATTATACAACAACCAAAATATGCAAAAAAATATCATGCGTCATTAAAATAAAATATGTTAAATTATTGATAGTATGATTATAAAAAGAAAGTTATTCTAGTGGTTTACATTTACTAAAAATCAATGTTCATTTTGATAAAATCTGTTTTTTATTATCATATACCATGTTTTGTTGGAAAGATCGTTTTATCGTAATACATTCCATATTGAAGAATGCTCGTGATTTAATTTTTATTCAAACGTTTACACGACGCTGTCAAACGTCATTGTACTTGTTCGTTATTTAAATGGAAGTTCTCTGATCACCTATTAATTCATCCAAATTTGGGTTGTTTAATTTTTGCTCTGCTCTCCAATTGTCACATTTTATGAATGAGTCTTCTCAGAGTAGGAAAAATATTGTTGGATTTTTATTTCATGTCAATAGTAGTAATTTAAATTGAATAGTAGTTATTTCACTGATTATAATAATTTTTATTGACACTAGTATTAAAGTGTTGATAAATTAATTTGGACATTTGTGAGTATTGTGAATATACACGGAGAAACCCGAACCCTGAAAGACTAACTTACCACCACGACTATGATACACTACTGTCCTCAAAAATAATTGTGTTATATTATGTCGTAGAGTTCGTAATTTCTCCCTTTTATCCTAGGACGAGGATTTGCGTTTCTGTGTAAATCATATTTCATGATTTCACTAATATACGCCAAGCCTGCAAACGACTCTGAAAAATAAAACGTCAAAATTAGCGAGATTAAAATATTATTTTAAAAGAAAAACACGCCGTGGTTGTACAGCTTCCAATATTGGTTTAAGCCAAAGAAGTTTTACTAATTTTAATAATTCATCAATTCACTTGATTCTTTCATAAGAAATTTGTTCTTTTTATTTATTTTGCTACTTATTTTGTTTCATCTTTTCTTTTCTTTTTTTTTATTGAACGTTTAAAGAAGTTAATAGTTGCCTAAACGATTTTTCTTAGATCAGACAAGATCAAAACCATCATTTTTTTTTTTTTGTTATTAAAAACAAAAAAAAAACAAAACAAACAAACAAAAAAACCTCTACGATATGTGATAAAGAAAATCAAAGTATTTAACTTCGGGTCCAAATAAATTAAACAAGTCCCCGGGGATAATTGCATTCTCAGCGTCTCTTTAAATACGTTCGTGTAGATATCACACGTTCATTTATTCGTAAACTATATACAAAGGTGCCTATATTATTTAGAGATAGGGCACAAAATGATGATTTAAAAAATATAATTTTCCTTTCATTATTACAGTCGCCTTATAAAATAAGTGTTTTGAGGTTAGTAGTTTGAAGGTTCGTTGATAAAATATTATTTTTTTCTGCTTACATGCACGCTTTCCATATAACTCTTGAAAAGTCAAAAAAATAAAATTTAGATATCAACATTTTCAATAAAAATAATGTTTTCGAATACTAAGTTGAAAGTAGTAGATGCCGTTAAAAAAATAATAATAATAATAATAAAAATAAAAAAAGTGAAAGTAAAAAAAAATAATTTTATTCATAGAAACGGAGATTCGTTGGTAATTTGAATTACTCCTAGGGAAAAATTCAAATTCATGCGTTCTACAAGGTTAAATCGCAATGAATAAATCGTCGCGAAACACTCCGTATAAGAATTTGTGAGTTATGACGGGAAACTGTAATAATATTGTGCAAATAATTATATCAAATGAAATTATATTGGACGCGGTAATGTATTTGCAACGGAGCACAGGGGACGATGAACCGTTGATTTAGTAATCATAGCACCGGTCGTACAAGGGACGACCTACTATTATCGAAATAAGTAATAACAGATCAGATAAAGTAAACACGCTAGTGTTGATACACGCTTCGAGCTGTTTCGAAGGTACAAAGGTAAATCGTGGAAATCCGTTTCTTCCGGGTTGACAGTAAACGGTTTTCGTGGATTTGCGGTTATTAGATGTTATTGCTAAATACGGTCCGGCTGCTACGAGAGCCAGCATTTGCCAGTAACGGACACGTTAAATCAACAATAAAATTTATACATAGTATGTTTGAAAATGATCTGTAACAGTTTGCGGAATAAGTAGTGGACATCAAATAGAAAATACACTAATTATTTACACTAGACAGATTTATTTTATTTTATGTATGCATTTTAGTGCGATATTTATTTTTCAATTAATGGTCGTTAGCCCAAAATAAAATATAAATTGTAATTTTTGATACAATATATAGTTATCGTCAAATTTCATAATTAATAATACAATATAATAAAATTTATTACGTAGCAGAGAAAGCCAATAAGAATGTGCTCGTGAGCTACATAGATAAATACAATGGGATCTTGAGCCAAAAAAGTCACTTCAATCCATTTTTAGTTAAATTTATTAAAAATAAAAGCCCAGTATCAAATCTCATGGAAACAGATTAGAAAAAAAAGTTTTGCATCCCATAGAAAAATGTAAAATGATGCCCCTGATTATAAATAGGTAAAAAAATTATGAAGGAAAAAAAAAATTTGTTGAAAAAATCCCTTAAAGCCTTTTTGAATTCAATAGATTACCAACCTTTAAAATTTAAGCATTGAATCAAAATATTTTAAAGTTGGTTCTTAATATTCATCTATGTTAACATTAAGAGATTTATTGATTTTTTTATTGTTAAAAACTCCAGTAACCACAACTTTTCTTCTTTTTTGCACAAGTTTACGCAAAGTCTATAATTATGTGCGCTTAATTTACTGATAAGTTTTTGATGACCGTAAACATTTGAATTCAAATTCACCTCGTGGAATTAAAACAAATTAAAAAAAAAAATTTAAATAAAAATAAAACGTGAAATAATAAAAACATTATTAATACCGATATAAAATGTCTAAAATTATATAAAGTACATTTTAGATTTTAAAATAATTAGATTTATTAACGAAAAGTGCGATATGCTATTATTGACCATCAGATGTCTTTATGTATAAACTATACGATGGGAGGGGAGTATCCGAATTGAACCCCGTGAGAGGAATGGGGTTCTCCTTCCACCACTGCACGAGAACAATAGAATCCGAAAGCACTTGCGTGGTAGTGTCCGTCATCGGATTTGGGTCTCGTGCGGTCATTCTACTTTATAACTTCAAGCGCATTCTCGAATAAAATAATATATTATATTGTACAATCTATTTTACATGCATTTTAATATATTATTATTTTATAATACTTAGTATATAATATTATACTGTTATGTGTACAAATTGAAATGTCCTTATGTCACACAGCAAGTCGATTATCAAGCCGAAATGCTCCATGTTGCATAGGATACAGATTAATATCGATTTGAATCATACGCGAAGTTTTGCGAAGTGAGCTAAATGAACGAAAATGCAGAGTGAAGCGACGTTCAATATCATATTAATGCGAAGCGACGGTGCGAAATTTTTTTGGTGCGCAATCGTGTTGTATAGTTACAGGTACAATAGGTCAATTCCTGTATGTTTTGGTGCAATCCTTTTACACTCATTTTATTAGTATATACTGTTATATTCAACAAATACCAAAGCGTTTACAGGTGTAGAGTAACCACCACGCGGGGCTCACTCGGATGACGTACACTTCCACGCAGGTGCTATCGGTCGCTGTTGTTCTCATAAAGTGGCGGAAGGGGAACCACATTCCCCTCACGGGGCTCAATTCGGGTACGGCCGATGGGAAAACCGTTCCAAATTATGTGAGGGGGTACTCGAGCACCTTTCAGGCAGTGCCCTGGCACGAAACAGTTTTAAGGAAGCTATACGTTTGTAAAATTGCCACGACGGTATCTTATAAAATCCCAATAGTTTCGGCGGCGCTTTATTAATCGTTAAAGAAACGCGTACTTTCGTTGAAAATTAATGTTCTAAGTGAAAAACATTTGTAATAAATCAGTAGGTAATTCATTCGAAAAACGACTGGTGGGCGGCATTGTGCAGCGGCGGCATACTTATTATTACGCGCAGAAATATAGGCCTCTGCGGGTAAACGATAATAATAATAATATCCACTGTTACGATACAGAATTTGGCCGCCGCCGTTCCGGAGCAACGAGTAATCTTTTTACCACGCGGGATTCCCGCAATAACGTCCGGTGCACCGTGGAGTTTCCGCCGCCGCAGGGACGTGTGTTTACACAAACACCTGTATCCCGTATTGTATCCACCGCGTGTACCGTAAATCATGTATTTTCTACGAAATTCACTCTTTGTGTTGCACATTATCAATGTTTTCGCACAGAATATTATATTATTATTGTGTACGAGGTCGCAATTACGCAGCTGCGGCGCCACGGCGTACGATGTTTGCCCAGTTTTCGCGTAAGTGAAATATTATCGTATAATAATTATTATTAGAACTGAACACATCACAAGAGTAAAATCATCAATTAGCCGTTATCAAACGTTTACGATTTTCATGGTTTCGAGGTGTCCGAGCCCAAACAAATTTCCATTACACACCTGTGGCGTAGGCAGAGCTGATTTAGAATTTTGGAAGTAGTTTTAAATATTCTGAGTACACATTTTTTATGTTTATACACGTTTTCGTATAGAAATACTCGTCTAAAAATTTTGACCAGTATTTTTTTGATTCTCAATTCATCTCCGTATATAACTTTTTTGGTTATTTTTCGGAATTCACAATTTTTCAAATAAAAATTTTGAAAAAAACTTCTCCAAAATTTGGCAAAAATCTCTTTCTCTCTTTTTTTTTTTTCCAATTCAAACATAACGAAAATTTTAAAACAGATATATAATAATGTAACGAATATTTTGCTTTGAATAAAAATTAATATGTGCAATTTAATGCACACTTTTTTTTCATCAAACATTTCTTTCCTGGTTCTCAGTTAATATCGGGATTTAAAAACAGGCATTGTAAAAAATTATTATTATTATTGGTGATAAGGTAAATTTATAATTTTTACGTTAAATTTTCTTATATAAAGTAAAGATGCGTTTAGAATCGTTTTATTGGAAAAATAATTTATCTATTCTTTAAAATTTAACACACCTGCTTAGACCCACACGAAGAGCGCAGAATACCAATTGTATATCCCACTCTTTGTTTATGTGTAGTACATCATTACATTTTGTACTTATTACTACTTACGGGTAGAAATAATGGTCCGAAAGTTTCGATCAGTAACTCGATAGATCAGAAATTTCATCTAGATGGTACTTTTGGGAGGTCATTCTTCGAAATTCTTTATAATTTTTTTAAGCGCATGCAAAAACAATCAAAAAAACGCACAAGGTTTTGATTGAAAAAAATCCGAAAAATTATGAACAAATTTACTAGAAATAACAAAATAAATGTTATGAAATCAATTAAATTAATTTAATCACTGCTCCAATTACATCTAATTATCAATGATTGAGGCAAAGCAAATCGAAGCCTCTTTATCCGTCAGTTCGAATTTTTTTTCGCAGCCTATTCCTTCAAAGATACTCAACCAATGTTTTTCAAATTTTTCACTTGTACCTATATTTTACATGCCCAAAGGTGCATATTTCTCGAACCGATTTATTTATTTCATATTACATTCAAATAGATTTATCGAACATTGAAAATTGCAATATAGTCCTATACCAATGAAGGTGGTGCTCGATTATAGTTGTTATATAATATCGAGTATAAAATACACATGATGTGTTTGAAAACATTACTTAAGTCTAAAAATAGACTTTATTATCCATTGTCAGTCTACGTTATTGTGAACCGGCCGCTACAGTTGTTCCGGAGTATGTACAAGTACTTCACTTTACGTTTTTATTCTCTATTTAATTATGGTTTAAATTAATGCATACAGTATGTATAAAATTGTTATTTTTAGCGAAACTTCATCTCGTAGCTCGACGAAATAAGTTGCAGAGAATGTTACACATAGCTTATGAAAATGTTACACAATAAAAGTATTGTACAAATAATGGTATACTATACTTTTTAAATAAATATTATTATATAAATATATATTATGGTTTTTTTATTTATTCGCATAAGAAATATTTTCTTCGCCCTTTTTTTATCCACAATCACGGATAGCTTAATATAATATATTACTCCAATAATAGTATTGGGATTATACGACGTTTGAAAGAAATTGGTGCATTTTTTTTCTTTTCGACGGTCTTTTGAAAATTAATTGTGAAAACTATAAATAGCTCAAAACCCAAATATTCTCCATAAGAACATCATTTAAAAGAACGTCGATAATTTATGAATTTATAAAAATAGATAATAATTTATATTAATATTTTGATACAGAAATATAATACCTGACAAACACAAACATACACATAATTATCAACTTTTTGAATTAACAACTAGACTAAACTTGAATAAAAATTATATCAGATAAACAATTCCACCTGACAATATTACAGAATAGTTGTTAAACATATTCTGTGTTTCTAACTGTCAATTATTACCGTATATTAACCTAAGCTCCACTCAAAACCGTTTTATTATTTTTTATTTATCGTTTCTTTAAAATTCAATACACCCACTGACCGACTGACCCATCAAGAATATTCCACCCGTGGAGCGTAGAACACCCATAGTTCAAGGCATGTCTGCCTTTTTTATACTTATCTGTATAGTTAATTTTTCCTACATTTATTTTTTTTATTTTTATCATATTCATTAAGCCTATCTTGACCATTGTTCTATATCACCTCATTTCGAGAGCTTTTAATTTTTCCTTAACCAACTTTCTCGCTATCATATAGAAGTATACACCAAACGTAAGTTTTTAGCAGATATTTTCCTTATTTAGGTTGAATTATATTTTAGCGGTTCAGGTTCGATAAGTATAAAATCAAAACCATAAAAAAATATCAATTCATACACATTCGTTTGCCAAGTTTTCTGGTCAGTTTATTACAAATTAGAATTTCTCGAAAACATGAGAAATTTCTCGTGTTTGTTACTGTCACAACTTCCGCGTGTCTGCTTTACCCTATAAAAAAAAAAAAGAAAAAAAAAATTAAATTTTTCTGGAGTTATTGAAAAGTAATTATAATATATATTTTGGTTAATATGAGGTATTATCGGAAAATAATAAATATTATAAATATCATAAAATCGTTATAAAAAAATTAGAGATTTTAACGAGTAATCCTTATTGAAACGAACTATGGTATAATTAACTTGTAGGGAAAATTGTCATCATTTTAACGATGTCGAAATCTAACTTTCGAAAAAATTCATTATTACGCAGTGATGCAGATAGAGTCTCGTATGCAAGACGTGTTGAATGTACAAACAAACTTCCCAACTCCATTATTTTAAGATAAAAATATATCTAGTATTTTTGCTCTGTTATGAAATGACCGTGCGTAGAGGACGTGTCTTTGTACCAGTTGTATCGCACGTACATTTACAATAATATAAGTTAGATACTGTACAAATATTGACTGACTTTTTAAGAACGCATTTCCTAATGTCACTTGATTATAAATATTTAGCATTCACCACGATTAGGTGTCGAAAGAAACGTGTTTATTTGACATTGCGCATTGTTTAAGTCCAGTAATAGAAACGAACACAAAATTTTGTATACTGTAATACTGTACATAATATACTTTAATCGGAATAATATTTTACCAACAACAAACGAACATTTTGACAAATAATAATATAACACTTCAGGAACATTTTGAAAAATGTGAAAAGAATTATGAAAAAATTGTGTTTAGTAGATTATATTTTATAATTCACAAATATTTCTTATCAATAAAATGCTATGGTATAACTTAAGTCACAATTACCTTTAGGTATCTAATAAATAAATATAAGGTATTTTATTATTCAGTTTTCGATTAAAAAAAAAAAAATTAAATAAAAATTAAAAATGACATGTGCAAAAATACTTTTAAAATTTCAGTTCTTTTAAATGTTTGTACTATCTTAGTTGAGAATAATAATTGTGAGTCACACACTTATACCATAGTCCTTTTGAGTGGCCAATATGTGTTATGTATAGCATAATTATTATGTTTGCTTACACATCTTATTTAGCGTTAGGGCGAATTGACCTATATTCTGAACTATTTGAGCAAATTTTTATGTACTGTTTGGATAAACACTAATCGAGGAAGTCGTGTACCATTTGAGCGAGAACATTTACCTATTCTTTAAAACAAACTGAGAATGGCTATTATTTAAATAATGAAATTGTTAAAAATGTTATGTTTGTTGTGTTGTTAGTAGTTCGGTTATTAATTTGTTAAAAAAACAAGTTTTCAACAATTTTTAATTCTGTATAATATTAATTAAAATGTGGATGATCAATAAAATTGTGATAACAAGACGGATATGCAGGTGTGCTGTGTAAAATTGGCATTAAAACCAGAATAGAGACATCTGGGTTCATTGGTCATCTGCAAAATCTCTTTAGGAAATTAAGCTCAAAGAAAAATTGATTTAAAGGAGTTTTGGTGAACATAATATTATGTATCCAAAATGGAGTCTGAAATTCCAAAATTGTACTGACATTATAACCACGAGATTTTATTAAAGTTCATAGCCGGGTATACAAGCCTTTTTTTATAAAAATTACAAAATTACTAAAAATTACTTGAAAAATAATGGCATATTGATATCTTTGAGTACCTATAGTTAAATTTTCACTTTTATAAATATTTCGGCAGTACGCAAGCCTGTAAAATGTTACCTGAGAGAAAAAATTTTAAATCACTATAACTCATTTAGTTTTTAATTTAAGGTTATAGTAAAAAGGACAAAAACTACTTTAAAAATAAATGCCTACCCAAATATAGTGCTAAAATGGAGGTTTCCAATTGAAAAGAACACAAGTTTTGTTGCGCATGAGCACAACCGAGTCCATTCGAAAATCAAAAAACCCCTAGATACATAGCTAACATGGGCATCTATGAGTACTTATAATTAGATTTCCAGTTTTATAAATATTTTGGTAGTACGAGCCTGTAAAGCGTTACGTGGAATACCCTGTATATTTTTCACTGAGTGGACATATCTACCCCGCTCCCCTTCACCCTTTCAAAAATAAACATTACTTAATGGTACACAAAGTATCTGGTAAAAATGTTCGTCGAAACTACCATTTCCAAAATTATTTTACCTGTACATTAAGTCGTAATTAGTGAGCATTGAATCATTTTTACCTGTCTAGGTCGCGACGTAGATATTAAATGTATACAGCATGTTAAAATTTAAAGTTCACGCGGCATTTTTGGTTACGAGATCGAAAATGTGATTTGGAATTTTTTTATTGAGTACAGAACTTCGAAATACATATAAAAATTATTATTTGAAGAAAACATTTTTTTTTATCCCCTTTTATCTAAAAATGTGCAGTGAAATTAGTTTTTTTTTTTTAATAAAAACTTTTGTATCGAAGACTTGGGTTTTAACTTTTCTTAGCCACCTACATTCATTTTTAATGTTTTTTGATACCATCAAAGTTAACTTATTTTAAGAATTACTAGAAATTTCGAATTACGTATTTTTATTTTATTTATTTATTTTTTGTAAGTACAATGGAAAAAATGTTTATCAAATCGCTGGTTCTTTTCGCGTGCGCAGACCTATTTTTCAGGCTCCGTCTTGAATTCTGTAAGAGAAAAAAATTAATTCGATTTTTGTATTTTCCGAGCTATTTTATTGGAATTTTAAAGCAGACAAATATGTATTTGATTTGCGTATTTTTCGAATTAGCTGTCATTTATTTATTGCTATAAATGCAATAGATAACATTTTAAAACATACGAGTATTATAACTCTTACGATTTAGAAAAATAATTTGAAATAAGAGTTTGATGTTTACGATATTTTAAGTTAAATTCTTTAATTTTTCCTTAATTCTTGAAAAGCACCTATTTCATCTGTAATTACAGCGTTTTATTTATTTATTTTTGTTACGGCAATTTTATAGTATAATAATTTTTAAACGTCACACAATTTAGATATGCGGTGACTGTTTATTGTTTTACAGTACAATATACGTAATATTGTAGTGCATCAAAGACAACACATTATGTACATTTTTGATTGAAAATCCGTTCTAATAATAAAATTTAAGATATTATACTACTTATTAGTCATTACCAATGTTGAGTTATCTATGTATTTTAACATTCGACTTGTCGAAGTCGTTAGATTTAAGTTGTTAGATGTATAATTTTTTAAAGTTGTGGTAAAAAAATGTACATTAATGGTTAACTTACTATTTATCATTTGAAAATAGTATTAAATAAAATTAAATTAAAAATCAAACCAAACAAAAAGAAAATATATAATATAATTCACATGAGTTTTTATATCAAAAAGTATAATAAAAAGGACTTACAGTTTAATATAACATTTTAAAATATTTTTGTTTCACATAAATATTTAATTATATTTAGCTGTTCTAAGAATTAATTTGTTTAAACTTATGAAAAAGCGTTAATTAGTAAGTTATTTTTCGGTATTAAAAATAACTTTTAACTAAATGTTTACATTCTCAAGTTATTTTTTAATAGCATTTTTATATATAAAAGTATTTTGTAGCATTATTTAAAACTTTTTAATCCCTTCATTGTAGGTTTTTAGAGCATCATTTTCCTATCCATAATAATAATAACAATTTCATACACCGCATTTACTATAAATAATTTTGACAAACAATTATGTAATGATTTTTATTTATCTTTGGTATTTCTGAAAACAAGTCTATAATCAGAGTATTTAATTGAATATCCTGCATACCCCCTGCGCACGGCTATGATATGTGGCCTTACATAATTGTGTCAACAGTGCGTAAAAAGAGGAATACAAATTTCTGAGATGAGAAAAGACAATTTACAGACTATGTATAATTTGTAAATTATAACGATTATTATTCGCGTCACTGGGTTTAATATTTACCTACGGAATTCCGAATGCGGGTATTTTTACTGTATCAGCGACTTTTCCGGCGACACGAACTGCATACACAGTGTGTTCACGCTCTCAGGTAACACTAAATTTCTCAGTTAGATAACGTTGTACTGAAATGCATTTTTTGTTGGGCTTAAGGGGTCTTGAAGTTTACATTTTTTTTACAATTTTCAATTGTTTAACCTTTTTGGTGTTCGTATGCGTAACAAAACTGACATTTTTTAAATGGCAACCCTCATTTTTTTTTTCACATTTGGATAGATTAATTTTTATAATAAATATATTTTTTTCTATTTCCAAAATCAATGAAATCAGAGTAAGTCAAAATTTAAATTGATGTATAATTGGATTTTTACGAAATTTGGTCTTAATCCATTAATAACTCAAAATATAAGTGTTCAATATTTAAACATAATTTTTTGTTTAATTAGGGCTGCATTTAAAAAAAAAAACAAGTTGTATTGCGTATGCGCACACCGAATGAGTAAAATTTTGAAAACTATCAAAAAATTTGTATTGCATTATCCCCAAGAACCAAAGGAAAAATATTTATTTCAACACACAGCGTCATACAGCTGAGATATTTAGTGCTACCTGAGAGCGTGACCATACTGTATTCGTTGCACGAAATATATCGAATAGTGTGTTAGCTGCTTAGTTGTTATAAACGTAAGTGACGTATGTATGTAGATGACCATGGTATCATTTGGTATGGTAGCAAATTGCATAATCAAAGCTTGGGTTTAACGGTGGGTGCATAGGAGGGAGAGGCTGAAGTTATTTTGGAAAAAATAAGCAGATGCATCGTTTCTTACTTACCTACCGAATTGGATAGCTGAGAACAGAATGATTACAATCCACAACTTACTTCAACTTACTTTTTTTTAATGATTCATATTAACGAATATTTATTTATTTTTTTAATTTTTAACACTGTTTTCAGAATAAAAACTAAAAAATAATTATTGCGACAATTTCTCGGAATAATATAATATTAGAACATTTTGTAGATTTAATTATTGATATTGTTTTTGATTGTACTCTATAAACCATTTTACACATTTACCACATATTAATAGTAACTCATAACATTATCTCATAGCAAATTATAATATATTTTAATATAATACCTATTACAGTAAAAATTAGTTGAATAAAATAGATTTATTGTAACACATAAAATTATTATTTACATTTAGTAAATTAAATCCACAGGTAAAGTAGAAA
This sequence comes from Stegophylla sp. TES_Ste_2020, assembly GCA_025469315.1. NCBI lineage: Eukaryota > Metazoa > Arthropoda > Insecta > Hemiptera > Aphididae > Stegophylla > Stegophylla sp. TES_Ste_2020. The sequence continues at coordinate 25,635 of JAIPRM010001824.1, forward strand.
ACCTGCATAAGATTAACAAGATGCACGAGAAGTTCTCACATATTTTATTAAAAGTGAGCATTGGCATAATAAAATATTTATACTTATAACTAAGATTCTCTACAGACGCCATCGAAATATCTGTGAACTTTCTCGCTGATGGTTCTTATTAAAACATGATACTACACGTCTAAACGGAGAGACAATACTGAATTATCACTTTAAAAACTTATTTGATGATTTAAGACTTTCGGCTTCTGATTACAACAGCTTCATTAATATTCTACGACAGGTTTTAAAATGCAGTAAATAGGATAAATAGATTATTGCTGCATGTTTTGTAGATTACAATATATTGTGCGCCCCAGTGTCCCAATGAAATGTTTCAGAATAGTGATGTGTGCTAAAATTTTAATTCATAATGATTAAATTTTTAATCAGGGGGAAATGTTGTCTTCATTAATAGTTATCTTAATAAATTGATACCTATTATTAAATTACTATAAAGGTTGAATTCGTTATAAAAGAATCCTTGACAACAAACGAAAATTTTCTTTGTTTTAAAAGTCACCAAATTCAGTTTTGTTTTACTTGGTTTAAATTCAGCATTATAGTTTATAACGAGGGTTTTCTCTAAAAAGTACAATAATAAAATTAACTCAATATATAACATTGGAAGCTTTCTTATTATAAAAACAAGCTTTAAACAATCTTGCAAAGAACTCTCCAATCGAATATTTGAAAAACAAAACATCGCTGAAAAAAGATATATATCCTTCACACAATGGGAATAATTTTCTCCACTGGTAGGATACTATTAGTAGGTGTTTTGATTTTTAAAGAAACCATAAATAATTTTTCAAATAAAATTATTCTAAGTAGAGTAGTTTATATAAGACAATTTTACGTAAAATCATAAAAATAATAATAAATAAAAAAAAAAATATATATATTTTTGCTGAGTCAGTTGAATATATTTTCACTATTAACCGAAAACAAGAAAAAAATATGTTGTAACTTTTTTCACACATTAAAAATTTTCTATCTTAAAAGTATATTTTTAATATTCTTGTTCATTTATATTTAAATTTTCATAAAGTTTGGATTAAAAAAAAAGGTAGTTTTAACGACGATTTTGCTAAATTTTGGAAAAACTACTGAAAATTTTAAGAAATGATCTCCTAAAAGTTCCATTTAGAGCAAAATTTTGATTTAAAAGTTTTTAATTGAAAAGTAATCACAAAAAAAAAAAAATATATCATTGTAAAAACATTTTTATTCAATTCGCTCCACTTAGAATCTACAAACATTAAAAAAGGAAAATGCAAATGATTATAAAATCAAAAATATATAATATCATTTAATATCTTTTACAATACAGAAGAAATCATTACCTAATGTAGGTATTACGTAATTTATTTTTGATGTTACGTATTAAAACTTATTCGTGTATTTTCCTACAATTTCAGAGGGAAGTTGAATTGATGAAACCCATTAGAATAAAAAAATTTGGGGCTAACAAGCTTATTTGTTAATGTTAGCCCATCCAAGATTATAACCTTATGCAATTAAAAAAAAAAAAAAAAAAAATTGGGAGCTTAACCTTACCAAGCTTTCCCCTATTATTTCCTGTCTGTCATGAAATCCCTCTTGTGTACGCACCTGCATATGAGTAATATTTTAAAATACAATACTTAAACAAAAAAGGAAACCGTTTATATAATGATAAATCATTATTTATTTATTTGAATTCTGGAAGAAAATAAAAAAAATGAAAATTAATAACCCGGATTTCTGAAAAATCCCAACAGTAAAAATGAAAAATAAATATGGTATTTTCACATCACAAGTACACGCGTGTTGTCATTGTTTGCCCTTATTTTAATCATCTTGGTGTATTAAAATATTCCATTTATTTGCATATTTATAAGTAACTTTTATAGGTTAAATCTAAAAGATTTTCGTCTTCTTGACATTTCATACGGTATGACGTTAACGATGACGTGATAGCATGATGTGTAATCTGCAAACGAGGTGAATCAAAAAGTAACAGTCGTTCAAAATAATATCTGAAAACTTATTATCCCAGGTGACTAGATAAGTTTTATTCAACTAACTGCACCATTCTGATATGAAATAAACAAATATTAAAGAAACTCACTTGGCTGACAGAATCAAGTTACTTGAGTGGACTTTTACATGAATAAATTAGCTGGTTTCTGCACAATCATAATTCAAAATAATTTTGATCGAAAAAACGCATTTTGAAATAATAAGCTTAAGCCACAAATATTTTTCGGTGTAAACGTAAAAAAATTATTAAAATATAACACAATGAATCATACGAAAATAGTATTATTACTAATTAATGCCAATAATGTAACTGATGTGTTACACGTAGGGGTATGATAAATGTAACAAATCAAATGCGTATAGATAAGAAATGAAATAAAAATATTGTATATAAAATAGTTACCCTGCAGGTAACTATTATTTTCATAACTTATCACGTAACTATTTAAGGGTTAACGTCAAACACACACTCGTCGACGATGTGCAATGACTAAATAAATTTAGCCAGATAAATCAACTAGATAAAATCTTCATATATTTATCTCATCTAAACAGAAAGTGACATTCAGCTTTCGTCAAGATGACATTTGTATACAAATTTATATACAGAATATTAACAATGCGCGAAGTGTGCTCTATTATAATGCGATGTTTTCGATTATGGAACCTTACTATTGCAACAACAAAAACTAAAAATTGGATGTGAAATACTATTTTATATAACTTCATAATATACTTTACTTTTTTCTGACTATACAAATGTGAAATTGAGTTTTGTTGGTAACGGCTAATAAATATAAAATAAATTATTTTGTAGACAATTTTTTATAGATGGTTTTTTTACTTTACATTTGTTGAATATCTTGCAATATTATAATAATAGCATTCTAAAAATTTTCTTGGTAATTTATGGAGCTACGGAAATATAATTTTGCTTGAACGATAGAGATATTATCATTAACAAATAATGCCAGAATCCGCTTCGTCTTACTCATATCCGCATTGCATTTACACAGAATTACAACATAAAATATTTTAATTTTTAGAATATAAAAATTGTTAAAGTCTAACAAGATAATTATGTGACCATAGATGTAAATTTGGCTCATTAATTTAATAAAAATTTAATTAATTTTTTCATAAATTATGGGATGACTTTTCCCCTTGCTACTCCTATCTTATCTATAATATATTATATATCTACTTAAGAAATGGATTATTATAATTTTCTATTTAAAAAAATGTAACACTGAGATGAATATTTTTTTTAAAAGTGGTGGAATTTCAAGAAGACGATGAAGATTTTGGGGGGGCTAATTCTCCCCTAAAACCCCTATTTTACGTCATGTATTTGATTCTAACATCTAATTGATGGTATTATTCATAGCAAAAATGAATGGGCCTATTTGAAAACTATAATAATAGTGTTGAAAAAATTAAGTTTTACTAAATTGTGTAAAAGTTTAACAATTGATAATATTATACATTTAATGTTTTTAATTATTTTATAACAATTTTGCCGAAAACGTAGTCCTTGAAGTATAATAAATATTTATTATACATTAATTATTATATCAATATGTATAACCATATAACTATTGATTTGGTATGGACTGCAACACCATACGTAGTTTCTACAGTAAAAAATAAATCAAATTCGTTGTGTCTCAACTAATTATGTTAGTTGTTAACAGTCATATTTTTGTATGGCATCAGTCCAATCCAAGTTGAAATTATTAAGTACTATATATTTAGATACTTTATTACATTTTTGTAATATTTATCTTCATAAAGTTAAATTTTATTTCATATACCGTATACCTAGATATATGATATTTTATATTGTCTTGGCACATCACTGATCGTTGATCATTATTGCACGTGTTTGACGACGATCATTATTAATCTAGGGACAAGATTTTAATGACCTAAAATGCTAATAAAAATGACCTAAAAATGTCACATCCTTTCCATGTTATTCAAATATGCAACGATTAAGATTTCTCGCGTTATTGAATATTGATGGTGTATGAGTGATTTTATTATCAGTAAATAGTTAAGCGCTGTGATTCTCATTGACTTTAGAACCACGACCCAAATTTCGCCTCAAAAATATATCATGACCCCGTGGTTTTACATTTATAGAATAAAAAATTAATTGCAAAAAAAGAAAATTAATTTTATTTTTTATTAATTTATAGGTTATAATGTCTATAATTTTACAAATGTATGCAAATGTGTTACTGCATCAACTGTTAATGATATATGGTTATAATATATTACACATAATAGGTATACATGTTATGTGTAATAAATTTGCGACAATAGACGTTTTTTAATTTGTTTCACTATAAAAAAGTGGGCGCTACTGAATGAGAAAGTTGTGCTTATCAGGATTAAATACTTGATTATTTCCACCATTTTATTCTAAAACAAGTTTTAAGTATCGATTGTTTTAGTACTGCAAGATTTTTATTTTTAAGAATATTCAAATTTTAGGTTTAATAATATTTTTATTCAATATCATAATATATTAGTTATCTTATCTTGCATATGACGTATCGGTCCAAATGGTAACAAAGAATATATTAGTTAATGTTTTGGTATTCTATTATTCTATTTTCATTTAAAAATTTTTTAAAATTTGATTTAGAAATATCATTAGAAAATATTAGCTTTTTTAAAACATACAATTTCAATTAAACTTGTACCCATGAAAACTTAATTTTTTATATGGAAACTAAATACAAATTCGAAATTTGGGTAACTATATTAATGACATAAGCATCTACCCATACTAAGGTGGGGGATGACGGCTCTCTACATCTGAACATTTTTTTGGACCAGTAGATATTTGTTTTAAAGTTTTGACAGGTATTTCTGATTTAATTAATATTGTCGAATAAGAAATATGCAAAATCATGAGACTAAAGCTCATTTATGAGTTAAACATTTTTTACAAAATCGTCTCTACGGTACGGCCACTTTATCCCAGTAGCCCTCCTAATCGTTATCCGTTAAGCCGAGTTGTTGGCCGCGATCGCGCGTCACCACGGAAAAATATTATTGTATGGCTTATAATATAATATTATATTATGTTCTCGCATAGCCGTACAGGCACACTCGTGTGACGCACGCACGCACGCGCAGACAGACGGAATGACGGAAGGGAGAGGGATTGACTAAAACAATACAAGTGTTGACAATATGCGCTCGAGTGTTAGTGGCACTTTTCTGAGTAGGTACTTTATTTATACTCGTGTCACGGCGCACGCACGGAACTTTATCTTTTGTGGCGGTTTTTTTATTATTATTATTATTATTATTATTATTACTATTATTATTGTTATCGTTATTTTGTTTTTTTATTTTTTCGCTTTATTCTCGAAGAGAATAGGGGGCGGTCTCCACGAGCAAACCGAACGCGAAACCGCACACACGGTCGTTTAATGACTAATAAGCGTGCATAAATGTGTGTATATAATATATAGTATGCGTATATATAGGTGCAGCAGCAGTTTCCTCAAAACCGTGTGTATTATAATATAATATTATGCACTCTTGATCGTCTCGGCGGTGGGCTAGGCTACGACGTATATAAGTACACCTATAGGTACCGTCACCGCCACGTCCTTGCGTACGGAGTGGCAATATCGCGTTGAAGTCGTTAGAAGTCTGAAAGCCGGACGGCGTAACTAGTTAAAAAGTTTTGAGTCGAATCGCGAGTAATTTTTTCCACAACTTTTAACTCTATATAGATGAGTGCGCGGTATGGGGCGCAGTATTATTATACAGTTATAATATACGGGTAAAAAAATAAAAATAAAAATATCGAGTACTAAAACTCGATTCGGCGACTCGTTAATCGTGTTTGTGTTTTTAATTCTCGCGGTGATTCGGTTTAATTATTTCGTTATTAATATTATTAGCGCTATCAAAGAAAAAAATCAATTAAAAGAATGCAATAACAACGGTAATGTCGTAATGATAACGCATCAGTGTCCGGTATAAACGTTTACCGACCGCGCCGCTTCGAAATTGCTGCCAATTTTGCTCTTAGAAATGCGTGAAACGTTCTACGCGCCCAATAGTAAATCAATACGGTCTTAAAATATCTCGTGCGTTTCCACGCGAAACCCGCAAAAAAAAAAAAAAATGAAACAAACACTCATAAAATAAAACCTAAAAGGGCGCGTTTCTCCCAGGGGATTTTTCACGGTAGGTGCAGGACTTATCCCCCTCATCTAAAAGCAAATAATAATTTTTATATAATAAATGCCAATTCTGATTTAAACCGAAGCAACGCACTCTTATTTGTAATACCTATACACCTGGTTTCTCAATAAAATAGAAAATTACTCTATTCTCATTTTATGTCGACACTTACAAATATTACAAGTCTATACTCAATGTTCGATATAGGTACCCAGTATTTAGACTTTTTCACCCTTGGGCCAACTATATTTTTTTATTTTTTACATAGAAAAATATAAATTTAAGAAGTAGTCAATTTGATAACAGAATTACTCTCAAAAGACAAAACACGAATTGAATTAAGTCGAAATGGTAGTTTGCGTTACAAAAAGTTACATTTTTGCGCGTATATAATTTGCGCTACATCTAAAAATGTATTTTAGTATTTTGCGCCACGATAGAAAACGAAATGAAACATAATCTACTTACGGTGATGAGTACAAAATATGCGCAGAAATTGTGCATATTATTCTTAACTGCACAGCATGTTGAGGGATGTATAAATATTGGGCGGATTGAGGCAAAGGCGCCGAGGAGTATAGCGACGAGAACTAAAACACACGCAGAAACTGTTGATAATTATGTGGCACAAATTACATAATGTCTTTTTATTTGGCACAAATTACAACCTTAAAAAATGGCTCAAATTACCAAAATAAATTTTGGTATATGACGCAAGTCACATATTCTTTTTTATCTTGGGGGGGGGAGGTTGTTTTGGGCGCAAATTATACACGCCGATATAAGTATGCTAACAAAAGCTGATAATTTTTCTAATTAAAACCGCTCTCTAACAGTATATTTTGATTTTCGAAAAGCTTATTTATCTTAGAAGCAATTATATTTGGTCGATTTATTTTAATTTTTATCGTACTAATAAAACTGGTGGGTAAGTAGAAATAAAGAGTACAGTAAATTCTTTTAAAGTTCTGCGGTCATTTTCACTCATTTTTTGTGTTCTCATTTTTTTCCTTTTATTTAAAACATCAATAAAACTATATCTATTATATGAAACTACATTCTTACAAAAAATAAATAATCAAATAAATAAAAAAGTTCCATTCTAGATTTTGTATTCATCTATGTATTATGAAATATCAGTACTTCAGGTGATAATTAGTTGGTGACAAGTAGGTGCATAATATTACTCGTACAATTATTTACAGACATGGAATAATAATTTAGTTTGGAAATTGTAGGTAATGTACATATACAATTTTTTATTAAAAGTGGATACCTTATATTATATTTCTAAATTATATTCTATATTATATTGAAGATTTTATGGAATCATGTAGATTTTATTAATCATTTCTATACATTCACGATTCGACAATATTTTAATGTGAACGTTGCCGTACCATATTAGTTTCTACAAAAGCGTACTATATATCATACATATTCTATATAGCACGTGCAGTCATATGATTAAATATAAAAGGTATACCTTAGGAAATAAAATATTAAATAAATGATCAAATAATCCATATGATAGTAGTATAAGTACTCTTCTGTAACTGATAAAATTGTTGTGATACGTACCAAAATATTTTTAAAGTCCCAACATTCACAATTTGTAGTTATATCATGCATTTAGTTCAGTGATCTACTTGCACCACCAGCTTAATTATCAAGTTCTTTTCGACTAAATAAGTTATCGGTTCGCAAAAGCAATTAATTAGTTTGAACGAGGTAAATAATTTATATAATTATGGCTTCGTGGGGTATCGTAAAAAACACGGTGTTTTGAAGTGGTGATGTTACATTCAGGGCCGGCCCGAGATAAAATGGCGCCCCGGACAAATTTTTAAAAGGCGCCCTCGAAAACATTTTTTTTTAGGGTGTAATTAGTACTTTGTTTTTTTATTCATACATATTTTATTTTAATATTTTTTAAGAGCAAGATGATATAATTATTAGAACACAAGTATCAATGAATATATTATTATTATTTATTTATTACTTTTATTACTCACCTATTTAATAAATAATAGAAAGAATTAATTAAAAAGAGCTCAAGTAAAGCGCATGCCGGTTAATCAAGAAAGACGATTAATTGAGGGACGAATAATCGAGGTTTTACTATATACCTACTATATTTATAATCATATCTCGTAAGTTACTGAACAGAAAAACGTACAAATATGTTCTTTTGACACTTATGTAGTTTTAATTAGTAATTCAAAATAAAATGGTTAATCGTGCTTATGTACCTACAATCTACAGAATCCGGTATTAAATTCTCATCAAAAAAAGCTGGACATACTTCGCACGATGGATGTACTTCGCACGACGGGTGGTATTCTCTTGACGGGCGTATCAAATTTTAAAGAAACAATAAATCATTTCTTCAGTAAAACGATTCTGAACGAAGGAAGTTAATAATATAAGAAAAAAAAAAATGTTCGAAAAATGTCCAAAATTTGTTTTCACATTTTCAAAATTTTCTTGCGCCAAAATCTTTTTTATAGGATTTTCTATCTATGTTTGAATTTTCATAAAATTCTGATCAAAAAATGATGGTTTTCGAGTCGTTTTTGTCAAATTTCGGGTAGTTTTTTCCAAAAAAAACATTGAAGAATTGAGAAATTCAAAAAATGACCTCTCTAAAGTACAATCTAGAGGCGAATCGGGTTTCAAAAAGTTATTGA
>JAIPRM010001825.1:0-17047 GCA_025469315.1 Stegophylla sp. TES_Ste_2020
CAATTTTATTTTCTTTATCTATCACTATTTAACGATGTACATTGTACATCGGCATATCTATATGTTATACCTTATTTTTGGTTTAGATTTGATACGCTCGTGTCATTTTTCCGGCTTATGCAAGGTTCTTATTTGCATGGGACTTACAAAATCGTTCCATTTCCGCGTTATAAAGGTTCCGTTTTATTGAAGTTGAGCGTCTGTATAAAACTATAGAAACGTGCCGGGACCATAGAAAAATTCCGTATTGGATAGTTTTCCGTTTTATTCAGGGTCCGCTTTAGACAGTTTTCACTGTATATATATATATATATATATATATTGTGTGTGTGCGCGTACCTCTCTTCCACGTCCCTCTCCCCCCTATACTCTCCTGACCATACCGCGCGTGCGGTATAAACCAACTTTGTGTAACCGCTTCTGCTGCAACACCGGCGGCACAAGCCTATACGTGTATAGTATATACTGTCAGCCAACCATAAATAATAATAATAATAATAATAATAATGCGGTAAATGGTAAAGCAGCGTGTTGTATATAATATAAATGTATAATATTATACATAGGTCCGACTTTGTACGCGGCCAGTGGCTTCTTTTTCCTTTTTTTTTATTTTTGCGTATCCATGTTATGTATAATGTTCCCCCTCCCGCATCCGGTTTATAACTACGATGTCAATACTTGTATGGACACGCGTGCATCTTGTTGTGCACAATGTACGCGTGCGTTTAATTAAAATAACTATTAAATATTCCTACGGGTGACGATTATTATTGTTATTTGTATTGTTCGCGCATTTTTTTTACCGAAGATAAATTCGAATCCACACGAATACCAAAGGTAGGAAAGGAATACGAGCCGTCGTTTGAGCTTAGAACTGGAGTTAGTTTTAATGATTATGATTTTGAGTGTTAGAAACTAATTTTGAAAACATTTAATTTTAGTAATCAACTATAAAAACTATATAATAATTAGTTATCCTATTACAAGTAATATGATTTTACCCTAGAAACATTCAAGTTAAAACTCTAAGTGTTACATCCAAGTTTTGAATTCAGTCACAGATCCCAACGGAAGAAATTGTAATCCTAGGTGAATTCACCACCCGTATTCGATTTGAAGGGGGAGTGAGCTCATAAAACGACGCGTTTTCTATAGACATTCAAATTCACCTTTTAAAAATAAAACATATAATATAAACTGTTGGGGCTTCTACGTAGGGTAGGCAGCGGTGGAACCCCTACCATAAATCATAATACTTAATTTTTAAATCTACATCTTCATGGATAGCCGACAATTATTACAGCATTTTGTATATCTAACGAATTTGATTAGCAGCCTCGAGACATTTAGTCTTCCGTCAAATAATCTCAAATGTAAAAAACCATAATGTAGGTATTTAATTATTATTATTGTTCGATGATTAAAATCAGGATTATTTAAATTGGTACCATAATGTATGGGGGGCACTTGAATAATTTATTTAAGGGTGCGATTTTTTCTTTTTTTCCGTTGCAAACTCGACGTTCCCCCCTGAATTTTAGAGTTGTGGAGAACGTGCGTTATGCGGATATACGTAATACATAATAATATGGTTTTTTTTTTTGTATTTACCTTAACCGGTTTGTCGGTTTCCAGACAGTAGTTGGGTAATTTCAGCACGTCCGCCCCAATGCTGGTCTCTTCCCCGGCGTTCGATACGCTTTTCACGTACACGTTCTTCCCGGACAGCCTTTTCACCAGAATGTTTCCTTGGTCGTCCATTTTCACTTTGACGCCCTGCGAAAACGTGACGGACCGCCGGTTGAATAATTACGTCACATTACCACTTGCATATTATAATAGTGTTATAAAACACCGATGCTACTATATACTACGCCCGTTTATGTATCAGGTAAGTATTAGAAATATATTCAACAGGAACAAAATGTACAAAGAAAAAATAAACGATAATACCCAAAAAGCAATCAGTGACATGGATTTTATTTTATCTATGCATAAATAATTAAGTATGCATAAAAAATATCCACTAAATATGAAAGAAAAAAAATCGTATTTAAATAATTCGAATAAAAATATATATATATATATATATTGTAATAGATAATAATTAATAAATAAACAAAATTAATGTACTGAACTCGTAAATAAACTAGAGTTGTTATGAATTCGTGAATGGCGTGAATTTATATTTTCGAGTTCAACGTATTTTGTTTTGTGGAATCAATTTCGCTAAAAATAGATTTATATGCATAAAAAAAATCACTAATATATGTAAATCTCGAACAAATTACCAAAATATGCGAAAACATAGAAATAAATACTCACGTACAAATGTTAAATCAACAAGTTACGGAACAGGTTTTTAGCTTACCTATCTATAAATAAAAAACTCACACAAAAATTCCTATAACTTCAGTCTAGTTTCTATTTATTGTTATTATTTCATCGGCATTTCATCGATCCTGATGTCACCAGAGTGGTGCAAATGTCGAAAAATTCTATCGGGATTTAAGTATCAAATTTTCGAAATATTTAAAAATATAATAAATTTTATCCAACAATTTTGTAAAAATCAATACATGTATATAGCATTAAAAAGCGGAGTCATGACGTTTTACATTACATAATAATTTCCGATTTTTATGTCATGGTTATAAAAACGATGATTTCTTTTGAAATCAAGCTAAACGATTTGAACGTAATTAAGAAAGAAGACAAAAGTGTATACTAAGAAGTTTTGAGTGCCTTTTTTTCTTCTAGTAATCAGCCGTAGCAAATGTGACAATTAAAATTAGAAAATTAAAAAAAAAAAAAACCAACCGGAATACAAAATAGCAAGTTATTGCCGAAATAAAACTGTAAAAACTTGAGAATGCCTGAAAATGTCAAACAGACCAGTATATGTGCAAAACGAGTTTGGTTCGCGATCCTGATGATTCGTTGTGAATTACGATAATATACATACATTAAACAGCAAATGAATATTTATCATCATTTCAATATGCATACAGCGGCGACTGCCGTAGTCGGTTTATTTGGATTTGTTAAAATGTCGTTTTATTTGTTTATTTTTTTTACTCACGAGTCCCACTTGTTTTTTTACTTCTTCCGTCTTCGGGTCCCGCATCGGATTGTCGAATCCGTTCACGCCAATCCTGTAACAAACAAGTCGACAAAATTTAGTACTTCTGCAGGTTTTGTACCGTAAACGTAATACAACATATTATACAAATAATAATCTGATGTTTTATAATGTCCTTTTTTTTTTTTTTTCTACATAGTGATTATTTTTATACACACACACACACACACACAGACGGCTTACACGCCGTATAATTACATGAGGATATTGAACATAGCAACACTTGTGACAACAAAAACCTTTAAAATAATAATAATAATAATAACAACTCGAATAGCCTGTTTGTATAAATTGCACACGGACGAATCTCTAATGTATTCAAGCAAATTAAGCTCTTATCGACTTTGTTACGCGATCATTATGTTATCATTATTATTATTGGTATGTTACGAGAAGAAAAGCAACGCTGCACCACGCGAGACCAATTCGTTTTATGAATTATTATTATAATATATTAATGTACCGAAATCCGATTAACCGGCCGGGAAAAATCACGATCCATAATAGATCTCTTAGCACTGAGTATACTATTGCACATAAGGACACGTTATAATATGAGAGATTAAACGCAAAACTGTGACGTTATATATATATATATATATATAGTTTATAAAAATATGATAAAACCTTGAAGAAGATATTATTATTATTATTATTATTATTATTACTGTAGACGGTGTGAATTATATTAAATGTATACGAGAAGAAATCACATTTCGCAACAGCGTCGCCGCCGGTTGCAGATGCTGCGAGTTCCAGATGAAATACGAGAATTATCACGAGTGTATAATATTAATGACGTGTAAACGTTACGGACGGTTTCTGCGCTATTATACTAACACTAATATAAGTGTAATATTTTATGTGTCTACATAGAATCCAAAAACCGTGATTAAAACGAGTCTCCCCGAGGCTTCGGCGATGTTTTTTTTTTTCAATTCTACAACTGCGCACGATATACGTTATTATGTATTTGAAAACAATTGATGGCGAAAAAAAAAAATCTATATTGTCTTTGGTTAACTGCAAATATTATGAATAATAAATAAATGTGTTGTTTTTTCGCGCGAGTCTTGTAAAGAACGACACGTATAATAATATGATAATGAGGTAATAATAATAATGATAATGTAATTTATAATAGGACTGAAATCACGCGAGGTTAAATCATATTATTATGTTATTTGTGATAAAGTGTGTATCTTATTGTCGTTATAGAGTTTCAGGAAGTGGACATATTTTTTTTATTTATTGTTACTATTATTATTTTTTCACTATATTTTTATTTTTTCAATTGACTTTGCGCATCGCAGTAACAAACGATACCCATGGTGTATATTATAAATTATTATTATTTTACGTCATAAAGTATACTATATATATATATAAATATGGATGAATTATATCACCTACGCACATATATATATATATAATCTGTGTGTGCTGTTATATTGTGTGCAAAAGTCTCGGGTATTTCGGCCGTGCTATAGTTAATAACGCGCTTATTGGAGCTAGAAATTAATTTATACTCTAACAAACTATTGGAGTAAATATAAATGTATATCAATATGGATTATTATATTTTGTACACTGAATATTGTTATATCGTCAACACAGAGCTCCCACACACACACACACACACACACACATACGCGAGCGCGCGCGCACGCATCGAAAAAATGCATTATCATTGCCGGCAATATGATAATAACAATAATAAAGCGAGACTCTCGTTGATATTGATTTTTGACCAATATTGATCTAATTTTTCGGCCCCGATCGATAATTACAATACGCGCAGTGCACCTTCTACTACTACCGTCGAGTACAAGGTTACCTCATTATAAATACACATCACAAGTGGGTGATATGTTTACAGAAGAAACAGTGTCGTGTATAGCCAATGGCCAGTCCGTAACACAATATCATAGCAAAGCCTGCAGGACGGTTTACCGGTTTTAATAATAATGGTCTCACAATTTGTTTGGAAACAACGCTCGAGAACGTTCTCTTGTCATAATATAGATCTCGGGCGTATAACATAATAATTATAATAATGGTGATAAACGTTAATAATATATTATGGTTATGACGAGAAGCGAAAATCTTTAGGAAGTTTTGCGTGATATTAGTTTACAGATCAAAATTTAACTCTCGTTTATGGGTCTTTTTTTTTTATTTTCTTACTACTGTATATAGAAATCGAAAAAAGTTGTCCGCAGGAGTGGATTTAAGACACATCGAACCCTATGCAGCCGCATACGGCGGTGTATTTTGGAGAGGCGGCAAAATTATTCGGAATATCTATTTTGTTTTATTACGGTAAAATAGTTAATATTATATTCCGAGTGAATCGAAAAAGTTAGTGATGATTATTTATTCTATTTTATACATTCTATGGAATCACATTTTCGTATAGAAATCTACTACTAGTATTAAAAGTTCAATGTAGCAGCTTTATAGATTTCGGAATTAGTTCCCAGCGGTACTTTAAAGAGGTAATTTTTCAAAATTCTCAATATTTTTTTCCAAAAACACTGAAAAAAACTACCGAAAGAATAAGTAATACGTACATAATTGAAAAATAAATAAAAGCATTTTTTGTTTGCGAGAAATATTTGTTGTACATATGATTTTTTTTTTTTTTTTTTAGGATAGGGGCGATGAACATATTGTCGCTACCTACAGAGGGATTGACAGTGATTCGTATTAAAATAATATAATATTATCACCGACCTGTATGTCATAATATATTATAAGGTTTGTGTGCGCGCGCGCGCGTAACGTGACCAGATTAACGCGCGAGTTCGGTGAAGATTTCTCAACGGCGTTTCGCGTTTCGCGCGTCGGCGGCATTATACTTTTGTATACATGTATATAATGTATACCGCGGGTTTATAATTGCCTACTGTTGAGCAACGGACCGTGTGATGGGAGTCGGTATAATATCATTATTATAATACGAAAGCACTCGTCGTCGTCGTCGTCGTCGTCGTCGTCGCCGTCAACGCGGTGTCGGTTGGGTCGGCCGGAGACTTCAACGCCCGAATTGCAGACATACAGAGCGATTGAACATATTGTATAATGTTACTGGAATTTTATTATGTAAATATTCACGAGAGAAATGAAAGTTTCTCTGTTTAAGGAAACTTAAAATAATATTATAAAGTAAATTTCTTATTTTTTTTTGACTACCCTAAAGAGTTAGTTTGAGATTTTTTTTTGATTTTGTGAAGGCGTTTTATTTTTTTGTTGTTAGAGGAAATTTAAGCGGTTGAAAAATATCAATTTATGCAAAAATGTAGGTTTAAGAGTAATTTGTAAATCAATATGTAAATTTCATATTTTTAACCTATACCTATTTAATATGAAGATATTTTATTATTTATAATACGAAGATGGTTTGAGTGGTTGATAAATGTAAATTGAATCGAAACTCCAGTATTGAGTGGAATTTAAAATTGTAAAAAATCGCATTTCGACGGTATTTATACAAACGCGCACGCGCACATCGCACAAGCACGCTATCACACATAACTGTGCTCGTCCAGCGTTCAGATAAAACCAGTGTGCTAGCCCGTGTTGTGCGGTTTTCCTTGCAATTTCTAAAAACTTTAAACTGTTCAAAAATATTATGTTGTCTGAAAAAATATTGGTTCCCGTTTGGTTTTCAAAAGTTAACTTCAAAATTACCCCACAGGAGTATAGTTTAAAAATATGAAATTTACATAAATTGAATTGGGTTCCCATAGAGAAACTTTTACACTATATATTTTATTCTGTTTAGAATATTTATATTATGATAATATACAATCTGAATCGTCCTGTATACGTATATAATGTGTGTGTGTGTGTGTGTGTGTGTGTGTAGTAAAAATGACAACAATAAGTAGTAGCTGTAATAATAATAATAATAATAATAATATGTAACAAACGCAGCCACCGCCTCTTTCGATTCGCGAGCTCAGCGTTCACGGGGGCCCCGGTGGACTATATAATATATATTTTTTTTTTCTTTTTACACGCACACACGCGCACAGTCGCAATAATACTATGGCAATAGTAATAATAACAACATATATATATATATATATATACATACGAGAGCGTATGCGTCTGTGTATTTATCTGGAACAACAAGGACGCGCGGCAGAATTATGCAACACTGACCCAGTCCTGGGCACGCGGGCACTTTCACCGGGTTTACCCCTCCCCCAGAGACGCCAAGAGATGCCCATTGTTCAACCACGTTCGATCCGTACAGCCGCAGCAGCAGCAGCAGCAGCTTTATATCTTATAAATCGGTTAGGTTTTTCATTATAACGACGATATAAGAACACGGCAAATAACAATTATCGCGATATCATGACCAATATTAAGTACCTAAGTGATAATAATAATAATAATAATAATAATCGGCATAAACGATTCGCTCGATCACTGCCAGTGTTGTAAACATACTGCGGTAATCAGTACCTATTGGGTTTAGAAAACTGAAAAATTATCTAAATAAAAATGAGAGATAATTCATAAAAATGTATCTAGATAAAGATAAAAAAGATAGATGTGTTTTTATTTAAATAATAAAAAAAAAAAAAATGATATTCTTATAAAATGATTTTCATATTATTTTAGCACAGTAATTGCTTTTTATAGCCCCACTACTCTGAGTTGGAGTGAGTTTGAAGAGAGATGTAGTAAGAATTTCAATTGAATCATCGTCAAAGCGCTTAGACTTTAAGCGTATATATATATATATATATATATTCGTACTATATCAATCTTTATCACCTCGAAACCACGCCCAGGCGAATATATGGAGTGATCGTAACCAGTTTCTCGTTAAAACCCCTTCGCCGCAGTAATTAACGACGTAAAAAATATACGTTATACGCTTATTTAGTTGCTAATTATTATTACTTAAATCAATTAACCGATTTGGAGGTGTGCAATAAATGATATATGGTTATCGCGCCGATTTTCTTCTGCGGTAGAACCCACAAATTACGCAACATCGTTTTAATTATATTATTACGCACTGCTTTTGATAATTGTTTGTTTTATCCTATACCATTCAACAAATGAAACACATAATATAGCTATATCACATTCGTCATGCGCTCGACTCGATTAAATAATACACGCGGCGGCGCCCACTTTCGTCTCTATTAAAATCGCTCCCATAGACTACTCGAATTCAAAAAGAAATGATTTTTCTAAAACATATTATCTCGTATTATCATAAAGGATATTATCGTTATACACACTGTACTAGATCGGTCCCTATTTTTTCTCATCACACTTATATTTCTTTTTGTATACGTTATAAATATTATACCATGGGCACGTAAATGTGTGCTATATTATTATTATTATTGTTGTTGTTGTTATAACAATTCATTGCGTTTATAAAACGACAGAGTTTTGCGCAATATATTTTATATAATTAATGAGCACACAATTTGAGTAGTGTATGAACAGTTTACTTGTATCGATAAACCGTCACGCTGACAGTAAAAGTCCAAATATTAAAATGGAGAAAAAAGCGTTTAATATTATTTGCTGTAGAAACGAAAAACTGATTTTCGAATCTAAAACTCGTGCTTGTGACACACAGTGCGCGCGCGTTTGTGAAATCCGTCCGGTCCAAGACGATACGACTACCCGTGCAATATACGTATACATACAGATGGTGGCGATCTATTAAAACCCAAAGCCGGTAATTATTGTATTATCGGAGGCGGCTCTGTAGACGAATAATAATAATCATTTATGGCGGCGGCGGTGGCAATGCAATAATAATTTCGGGTTCACCGCAACGAGAGAGACGCTCTCAGGCCGTTGCACAATCGTTTTTTATAACACACCTATACTTGCCTAAGTATATTACAAACGCGTGTATGAAACGCGCGTTGCCGGGTTAAAGATTAAAAACGGTAATGTGTAGCAAAGGGAAAGCGGCGAACTGGACTAGATGAGAGCTTTACACGACACGAAAACAAACGAAATGGGAAAATAAAAACGAAACGAAATCGTAACTGCCCGTATTGTGAATATTATGGCAGGCTTACAAGACCGTCGGAGAAAACCCGATATTGTATATAACGCAATGGACACCTAATGTGTTCAGGTAGTATTATTGAACGATTACAACGTGTTCAATCCCAACGGGTACTCAATGCACGTTTAATGTCGCGCACATTGAGCGGATACGCGACGAGATTACGCTAACAAAATATAAAATATTCTGTATATAATATATATATATATATATATAGTATTTTAGTGTAAACTCTTACTTGTTTTATTATATAATTCTTATAATTTGTAAAATCACTTTTTTTTTTTATGTGCATTTCGTACAACATAGTGTAAATAATTAGGGCTATGCCTGAAAATTTTTCAAGTAAATAAATAAATACTATTTAATTTTATACACAAAATGACGACAAATGTGGCTGCTAATCTACGTGAATTTGCGCAGTAGCGCGTTATTCTAGAATCTCCTGCACAGTGTTCCCCCAAAGCTTATTTTAAAGCCAAACGCGCGTGAACCAAAGATCTGTCTCGCCTGTATCAAACGGTTTTCGATGATGGCTCAAAAGACTAGTGAAATCCGCGTGACGGGAAGGACATAAATTGGCAAAAAAAAAAAAATACACATACGGAACGGATTCGAATGTAGTCGGCGGGTGTATGTGTAAAACGCGATTCGGTTGACGGATACCGCTCTGCAACGGTACAAATAAAACGTATACATCGCGTAACGACACTTTTGGCGCATCTGTAAACGATTTAACATATATACCTTGCAGACAATATACAATGATTAATGGGATATTGGACGGGAAAATAGAAATTCGATTTGGAGCGTAGAGAAGAATATTTGGAAATAACGTTTTAAAAAATTGTTTACAGTACCTATAGCACGCCGTATCTGTCTGTATAAATATTATTATTATACATTGGCCTATTGTGAGTGGAGAAAATCGCTCGGTTTCGATATTATAACATGGGTATGTGTATACTGGGAATATCGTAGTAGTAGTCAAAGTATACTCATTACGCATACACAATGAACACGGAATATGGATTTCTACTTGTTGAATATAAATTTATAATTTACTCCTGACCGTTTAGCTGAGGCATCCGACAGATATTTCAGATACTCCTCGGTAATCCTAGGTGATATGCATCTTGGGAGCAATTAGGATTAGGATCTGAAAATGTTAAACGGAATCGCGGTATAACTCATAATTTTAATAATCTAAGCAGTGACCATATTTTTCAATTCATTCTAGAAGTGAAGGGTAGGGGTAAGCCGTTCCGCAGCCTTTAAAAAACGTAATCTAAACCATTTGCAACCACATGACAATGAACGAAAAATAAATAAAATGATTATTAGCAAAGAATCGTGACGATTTGTCTTATTAAGGACCCACTAACCCAGCTCAGGCTCAAAAGTCCCCCCTCCTCTAAAAAATACAAAACAAAAAGAATTTTTTAAGCCATAAAAATACACCTTACATTGCGTTCATTCTTACTAGTATAAACCCGAAGAGTCGTGAAGCAAATACGGAAAGATTTGAGTCTAAAATCTTAAGAATTTATCCAAAATTAACTCGGCCGAATGAAAAATTGCAACAAACCCGCGGACGACTCTTCAAAAAAGCATTTTTACGATAATATAACGTGCACCGCCCCCGTCTTATTATCATAACAAAATATCATGTTAGAAACGAGTTGTGGGCGTTGCGTACTCGTGAAAAATCAGTCATGATGAAGTCGAAAACCGATCGAGGAGGAGAGGAGAACGCGAACGTCCTGCATTAAATTTATTGTTTACAATACGAAATTATATAAAATGTATACAATCTCTCCGTGTTAATATTCGTGGCCTAAATATTATAATCCGATTTCATTGTGAATTTAAAATGTTCATACGACCGTCGTCGTCATTTTCGTCGCGTTTAATTACAATAGTAATATTATTATTATTATTATTATTATTATTATAATGAGAACAACGACGGCCGGTCGCGTGTGTAAACAACGAGGCATTATAACAATAATAATTATTAGATTATCGGCCGCGTTTATTTATTTTTCATTATTGTTTCGTTTTGTTTTTCTCATTATTGTTATACGTAATGCGTCGGTTAATAACTCGGGTGTTACGAATTTGGTTCGACCCGTAAGGCGGGAAAAAGGGCACTAGGCCATCGCAGTGAGTGTGTTATTCTAACAGTACCCGCGGCGACGGATGTACGTATACTGCAGGGTGTTTCGCGAAAATAATGTGTTCATTGCAACGATTTATTTAACTCTACACACAAATCAAAATTTTTATTTTTTAACGCACGTTTTGAAAAGAAAATGAAAATGTATAAGTGACTATATACTTGTTAAAAAATTAGATTTGTTGTGCTTTTAGTTTTTTTTTTTTTTTAAATAGAAACCACTATTATTTTACCTTAACATTCTGAAAGATAATATATATAATATATATATTTTTTTTTCGTTGAAAATGTATGTATTCAAATTTGTATTTTAACCTATGACTTGAGAGTTAAACACTTGACACTTAGAGTACCTAGTGGTGTTAAATTTTTACGAGATACCTGTTGCTTTCCCACTCCAACTCTGATACGAAATTCTGAATACGAATAGGTAAGAGTTTGTCCACGGTGTTCAAAGTTAATGATGGACACTACTGAATATAGTCACTGCAAATTCGAATTACTCGATTGCAGTTCACTTTTATTCTATAGATTAACATTTATTATTCTAATTATTTGATATTACAGTTTCAATATTCGGTATAGTAATATCCAAAATACGAACCACTATTAATTCAGTTATATGTAAAATATATTTGAATATAAATTATTAGATAGTATTAACTATTTAGAATAGTATTTATGTTGTCATAATAACGAATACGTCGTCGTTGGACCGTAGTCTCGAGAGTGTGGAACAAGTGTTTTTGAATTTTTTTTCCACACTGCACGTGTGCGGTCTCCCGAATTAACGTTATTTTTCCACACGACTGCGACGACGCTAATAAGTGCACATCGTTATTATTTAAGACGTCTTCTAGGCGCGCATGCGCGTGTGTATTTACAATGAACTGTCAATTATTATCGCGTAACACCACCTGTCTGTTCGTTGACGATTGTCACCCCGGCTGCAAAGTCTGTCACGTGTGGTCAGAAAACAGCGTTTTTTTTTTTTTGAATAGTTTTGATGTGTGGAACTCATTTTAATGACCATTATTATCGTGGCACTTTTATCACTTCTTTTTTTTTTTTTTCTTAATAATATTATGGTTTTAATCCGTATAATTTTGTAAATGGATTATTCGAAACGAAAATGACAATTACTTAAAATAACAGGTTTCAAAATTTTGAATATAATGTGATCGGCGGCGGTAGGTACTGTCAGAAATAATTAAGATAATGCACCTAATAATAGGTTTTTTTTTATAGAGGAATATTAAATTCTCACGTCAGGAACCAGTCTGTCACGTTAAGTCTGAGGTTGGATCTTTTTTTCCAAAGTAGTTTTATGCATAACCAACACTAATAACAACCAATAATGAACCGTCTTGTAATATAATTAATACACCAACAACATGTGAATGGATCTCTTGAAAAATAATTTTTTTTTTTTTTTTACATTTAATCTGTGTAAACACGTTTTGTCGTTTCTATTTCTGTGATGTCGTTTAATAATGTTATGATGTGATGTACACTGTGTAAAGTGGTCGACGAACGCGCGTGTTCCTGGAATCGATTCCTGTTTGGGAAACACGATATTTTTTTTTATTTCCTAAAGCAATAAAGCAGCGTGAATTGCATCCTTGTTTTTAGGTACGAGAACGCAAATATCGCGTGATTAATGTTTTTTCTCGAAATTAGTTACGAGCAGCAAACAAAAGGTAAGAACGAAATATCGTTCTTCAGGATCGTTATCGTTTATGATAGTAGAATATTTAAAATTTGTTAACACTACTCGTTTACAATATATTGAAAAGTATTATTATAAAAGTTTAGGTTATCGAATAATTGTCCGTTTCTTTTTCGTAAAAACGAGTAGTTCTTTTTGATAAAGGGTTACAGGGGGAAAACACCTTTATTCACAAAAGAATGTTTTTGAGAAAGACATTTATCAAAATTTACAATATGCATGGAATATAATATTACATTATATTATGTGTTTTCAAATGCGTTTTTAAAACGAAACGAAGGTATTTTTCATTAAATACAATAGCACATTCACGAAATACGAGCACAGATTAAATGAAAAAAAAAATTTTAATTAAATTAATTAAACATTTTATTTAATCTGTGATACAAGTAATGTCCCACAAGACGGGACGAATATGTCATTATCGTAAAAAAAAAAAAAATGGACTAAAGGGGTTATCCCCGGTACCCTTCAAATCATTAAGGATATCGAGGAAAATGAACACGATTCGTATACAGAAGGAATGTTATTAACTGCAAAACTGGGCTATATTATGAGGTTAAAACACTAGTATAATGAAAACGTCAACGCAGACATTTCTCGTTTCGATTTCTGACATATTATAGTTTCACGCTCGATCAGCCGTTATTATATCCGTTGTTTACATTTAAGAGTTTCCCTCCCCCCCCCGTTTCTGCTGTGGTTGCTGTCGGCAGCGATTTCTTGACACATACACAACACACATAGTGTTACTATTATTATTGTTATCGTTAATAATACATATAATATAAATATAAATGCGACGTATAAGTATCGTTCATTTATTTTTTACCTTGGCGCGAGAACCGACCGAAACCGCGAACGGTAGACCCACATTAGCATTATTACAATTCAAGAATAATATAACGATAATAATATACAACATGATGATGCACTCTCATATTTTTTTTGGGACTACCGTGGTAAAAATGTACGCGCACAAAATAACTCGCCGGCCGTTCCGAATTTAGTGTTTGTTTTAGTATCACGTCGCACTCAATGTCGGCACAACGCGCATCCCCCCGCGAGTATACGTGGTAAGCACAGCGACAAACAGGAGAGAAATTCAATCAAAACTCCATCGAAATCAACAAAAATTCAATCTCTACGTCCACACTTGTCACACACAACTCTGATATTTTCAAGCGACGAATTTCATCTGTCACAGAGCTCTGTAAAAGACCGCTAAGATTCCAAATTAAAACAAATTTCAAAAATACTTCCACGTCAAATTCTGTGGTAAAAAGCTTAGCTTGGCACAGAGGTATTGTATAAAGAAAAGCAACAAGTGGAGCACACCTGCAAATTATGGCGAACAAAGAAAGAAAAAGCAGCATGTTAACATATTTCCTGTAATAATAATAATAATAATAATAATAATAAGAATGACTGTTGTTATACGTATTAATCTTGTTAAATCGCGTATGTCTACACGATGCGCGCAAAACAGATGGTCGAACTTTTTGTTTTATTTTTACACGCGTGTGATTTAAACAATCCAAAAACATACCAACGTATTTGGTCATTGAAAAAGTCATCGAAAAATTATCATTTTTTTTTTCACATTAAACATCACGTACCCGTAGTACGTTACGTATGCCAAAAACGAGCAATAAAATATTACATTTTCACATAATTTGTATTCGCTGTGCATTCATATATTTGTTTTCGTTCGTAAACCATAAGAAAATTAATAAACGTCTCCTAAAATAAACTTCCACAGTACATTAGCAAAATCCGACTGAAAAAATGATCTTTTCGGGTAGGTGGTGGTAGTGGTGGGGTGCAGACGAGTGGGTGTCACGCTAAAATAATACACAATAAGCATATGTGTCACATCACACAAGTATGTGACGTCATGTGGTCTTGGGGAGTGTACGTCTTTGGTAATAAATCAAACGCGCTTCCCGTAACGTATTCATCACTTATATTACTGAATTCATATAATAATTTATAAAAACGTATAAAGACGAAACAATGCAGAATTATGAGTGTATCACTGAAACGTAGAAAACATACAAGTCAATGACGAAGAATTCACCAGAGAAATATTATATTCGTTTTACCCACCCTAGACGTGGAGTGCCTATAAGAGGGTTGATCCCAGAAACTAGAAAAAATATCATAATAAAGATATATTTATCAATGTGATAAAAACAGGGAGAAACTGCCACATTTGAATGATACGCTGCCATATCCAGACTGACATATTTTACGGTACTCGTAAAACTACACTATGTACTCTCGAAATCACAAGACTCGGGTTAAAATTAGAGTTTTAACATCTATTATCAACTGTGTAGACTTCGTGTCGTTTTCAAAAAAAAAAAAAAAAAAAATAAAATCAAACGAAGGTATTGCCGATACTGATTGAAAGAGAAACAAAAGTTTGTTTCAAAAATGTTACAATGAGTATCGAACCTCTAATTCTGTTACCTTGTCATGTAATTACATGCTCGACAACTCAACAAACTACTGCCTCCATTCTTTTTCAGATTCTGTCTGCGCGTAACCTTAAATATCCTTTTCTAAGTAGAGTAGGTCTACTGTCCACATATTAATCCTGGCCGTCCTGTAGTCACTTCCAAAAGTGTTCGCGGTGTGTCCTTCTGCCGATATATATATTTTTTTTTAGTTCTTTAAGGTTCTTTCAAGTGGCAGCTATATATAACAGTAGAACGCACCTGAACACTCGGTCCGTATTTGGCGTGTTAAAAATTAGACAGTACACCGCGTGCATTTAACGACCACCGATTTCGATCCAATTAACGGTGCACAACACGTGCTAAGAAGTGTGTACGTTTCTCGCGGTGTGTTTGTGCACGCGAAAGCGTGTTTATTATTTATTTTAACGAGTAAAACCGAGAATAATAACGATAATAATATTGTACTAAACGCATCCGCCGCCACCGCGTAGCGATACGATAATATTATTTTATTATTATAAAATATTATATATATACGTATATACGTGTTATTTATTTTTTTATTGTTCGATATTATTATATTATTCGCGTTGGCCTAGATCGCACGGCTCGTTGAAATCGAAATGAGAAAACGTTAATAATAATAATAATAATAATTGTGACTGGAGACGGAGAAAGAGAGAAAATCGTTATCAGTGCAACAACACCTCTCAGAGTCCAATTACCGCGCGCGCATTGCATTACGAGAGCTCGAGTACAATATATAATACGGTTAATGGGTAGGTAAATACAAGACGACTGACTGGGCGATAATTATTATCGCGTTTTGAAACGGCTTTATAGAGCGGCCGCGATTGTATGTATAATAATATTATGTGTGTGTATTTATTTTTTTTTTCCGCGGGGTACTTGCCGCGGGAAAGTGTTTCGCGGTCCGATTTTTTAAACGGACAAAGTTATATACACGCGTCATATTATTATTATACCTACAGCCGTGTACGATATCCGAGCCGAACGGAGCACGTTATTGCGGCACACTCGCTATAAAGAGAATGCCGGAGATTTCAAAATTATTTTTTGATATTGTATCTCGGTACGACAATGCCGGGCCCGAATGCGATAAATTCGTTTGGTTGGCGAACGATCCTTTATCCGACGGATTACCAAACTCGTAGTTTGGACGAGTTGAATTTGATTTTGGAGGACTACAGTTTCGTATTCTCGTACTTTCGAGCACTTTCGTAGGCGTGCGCAAATTTTACGTTCAAAGGACCCGAAAAATTTTAAAGATAAATAATTCTCGATTTATTATTATACGTTATATTAAGCAACTTTATCATTTTTTAGATTCTGAACAAAGTGAAGAAGCTAGTGTTTTTACAATGATGTTTATTTATTTTTTTTTCTGTTAACACTTTTTCGTATAGAAATACTTGTCCAAAAGTTTCGATCAATAACTTTTTGAAAC
>JAIPRM010001825.1:17147-34588 GCA_025469315.1 Stegophylla sp. TES_Ste_2020
GTTCTTGAATAGATCAATAAGATTATAAGTATAATATAAGTTTGATAAAACATAATAAATAAAACAGTTCTTTTTCATACTTCAAACCCCCCCCCCCCAATTGCAAAATCCCGGCTACGCTACTGTGCCAAGTACTTGTGCAATCTAAAACTTTAAATTTAAATCAGAAATTTATAAAAAAAAAACGTGCAAACGTACACTTATACACGTTTGTATACAGGTAAGTGAGGCCGTCGAGTAAACCGTGAGGTCTTTTGTGTGTGTGTGTGTGTGTGTGTGTGCAGTGACGAGATGGAAATTCGCCGCAATCGATCGATTTGTAGATCCGATCGATGGAAAAACTAACGACCCCGCGAGTTAAATAAATATCATTACAATAAACGTATATAGGCGACCGACAACGGCCTCGAATTGTGGCTAGAGCTCTTGGTACACGGTTAGGTAGTAAAAGTATAATATGATGTACTTATATATATATATATACTGTATTTCACTCGCGTTGTGTGTTCTGTGACCGCGGAGCAAACGAATGAATCGCTTGGAATAGATCAACTCGATGATGATAATAATAAAAAAAAAATATATTATTTTCTCGTAAATGCGTTAGGAATGTGTTTGCTCTATTCGAATACGAAAAAAAAAAAAACCTTTATCACGCAATACAAATAGAGAATTTATTACTCCTCGTTTCGCGTGACGTGTTCTGTTTGGTCAACTAGTTAGCGTATTAAATCATATTGTGTTGCAACCAGGGACTGGTACATTTTAGTTTGTACGGTTCCGGTTTTCAATTATTTGTTTAAAAGTTCTGGTTCCGGTTTCGATTCTTATTTTTTTTTTAGCGTTCTTAAATTCCAGAATAGGTCCTTGGAAATTATTTAAAAATATAAAAAAAAAATATAGATATTTCAAGAACAAAAATGAAATTCAAAGCTTTTGTAAATTCCGACATTTTCATTTTAAAACAAGGGTTCAGGGTTAGGTTTGGATTATTTGAAAACATAATAATTCGGTTTCATCCCCCAATGTTTCAATGGTTTTTGGGTTGTTTTCAGTACAAAATTATTTCGATTTGTTATTCGTTCGTTTTGTTCCAGAGTGCGGTGCAAACGACGCGACGCCGCCAGGAATCACGCGTTTCGCCGCGGGCCGTGCAGTGAAGTCTTTTCGAATAATTCGCGCGATTCCTTTATTGTATTATTATGCAGAAGTGCGGAGACAAGAAGAAGACGAAGAAGAAAAAAAGAAATCGTCGAATCGCCCTCGGCCCGTATATTATTTTTTATATTATTGTATTGTTTTAATTAATACCAAACACGGACTGACAGATGAGCTGTTGTTCTTTCACACTATACGTATACGTATATTCTTCACTCGCGTGCCGCTGCAGTCGGTATGGTAAATACTGCGGCGGCGTGACTAAGATTAATGGCGATTAAAAAACTTATCGTCTCCGCGCGACTCTGACGTATCTCGGTCTGCTGCTGCAACGGTCGAACAGCACTACTATTATTATTGTGTGTGTGTGTGTGTGGACAATATACACCACTATGACACATACGTACATATTATGTGTATTCACAAATGTACTTTATATCTAAGCACTGCAATTTATATAGAGAGCGTACACGTTTTAGTATTTTTTTATTTTTTGATTCGATCGTCGCGCGGCGAGAGAGTAGCTTCGAAATACAGGGTGTCTCACGTAGGCGTGTTCGTTTATCGCGACTTCATATTGTATAGAATTAGATTTCATTTTTATTTATAATATTCAAACACCCAATGAAAATATTATGTTTTTTGTCTATGGAGTTTATTTTGGTTTTCTCAAATCGAAACTGTTGAAAAATTTTAAACATTTACAGTTTTGATAACCGAGGTGGTGAAACTTTAGGGTAGGAGCTCTTAAGAAAAAAAAAAAAAATAAATAAATACAAGCCGTCACAAATATTCAAAATCAATATTGAACATTAAACAATTATTATACAGTGTGGTAGTCATCAAAAACGTTTCCTAGTTTTTCACTGGCGTTTCGAACGTTTCAAACGTATGCATTGAACGCGATCGAATCCCGACAATTTAATATGTGTTCTCGGGACACCCTGTACGACGTGCAAACAAACGTATACAAAAAACATATAATGTCATAATAGGCACGTGAGTTTGAAAAGTTTTAATCCCGGTGAACACGTAGTGCTCGCGGACGCCGCGTGCGCCGCGGGGAAAGCGAGAGATTAATAGCATAATATAACATGTATTATAACGAATATTGCGATTTTCGAACACTAGCCGACGTGGTTTTCTGTGATAAATTATCGCGTTTTCGTCCGTCTAGTTTGTTGCGGCACGTTATTGTTTCAATCTCTTCTTCCATCTGCTGCTCCACGCGCGCGGTACCACGAGGCCTCTGCTGCTGCTGTAGCATACATACGCACACGAGATAAACGTTCTAAAAGTACACTTGCATTTCATAAGAATATAATTACTGAAATGCTATTGTTAGAGGGACAAAATTCGCACAATACTCGCATACGTATCGTGGAGTATACTTTATATATATATATATGTACAATACACGTGTGTGTACGCGAGAGACTATATATATATATTTTTTTTTTCTAGTGACGCAAAACAATGGACGTGATGAATAAATCGGAATAATAATAATAACGATGTACATATTTTCTCATTAACGGTTTTCGCGACGACGTTCGAATATAATATTATATTAGGGTGACCATACGTCGTGTTTTAAACGGAATTGTCCTTTGTTTTGGGCTCTGTGTCCCGTTGTCCTGACAAACTTCTCTCAGGACGCTTTTTGTCCCGTAATTTCAAGTCTGTCCCATATTAATCCCGTTTTTTGACTTACTGTTGATTTGAAATTTTTGAAATGAAATTATTGAATAAAATAATGTAAGTATCTAGAAATCTTTTGAATAACATTAGATCAATTATTATAATATTGTAAAATGAATTAACAAGTTTTTTTTAGAAAGTAAAGTATACAATATGCCCGAATAAAGGATTTGAAGAAATTTTAAAAAGTATAAATTTAGTTTCATTATGTTATTTTATGTTTTTCAAAATAATATTTCTTCTATGTGTTTAAATTTAATCTGTAATAGGTAGTTTAAAAATTATAGTTTTGTCACGATTCAAAAACACACACACACACACACACACATATATATATGTGTGTAATAAATACTTATTTATTTAAAAATGTTATGAAAAATATTTTTGTCCTGTATTTTATTTTCTTAATTATGGTCACCCTATATTATATATAATGCGTTATTAAAATATTTAATGGACATCTAATTTCGATATTTTGATTCAGACCATATATTATATTTTTATAATAATTATGTCGTAGTATTCAGTTCTATACCCATGGTGTATACACAATTAAAGACTATATTATCTTCATTAGTGATGACACTGTAATTATTCCTAATTTATGTCAATTTTTTTCAATTAGCCATGTCTATACCCAATACCTATTAATTGTGTCTCAGCTACATGCGAAAGGAGTGTTTTTCAGCTTTGCATTTGTATGTTGCAGGAGACTTATTTAATAATTCTGTAATTAATTTTTTCATAATGTTATCATTATAATATTATACTATGAGCACATTTTTAAAATAATTATTACGACTCAATACTTTTATTATTAAAATCGAATTGTTTTATTAACAGGTAGGTAGGTACTCTTGAGGGATTATTCTATTTCCCAAAAAAAATTTTTAGCAAATCTCCGTCTAAGTCATACATATTGGACACCACACGTTATTAGGATGTACATTATAACAAAAACTGTAATTATTATTATCTATATTAAAAAAAGTCTCGCGCTGTTTCTTCGGAATCGGTGAACCGTCAGTGAAATTATTATTCGGTGTGCGAGATTGCACCGCGCAGACGCGCGCAATATGTGCGTGTATATATGTATATTATCTGGTATGCATTTTTATACTTGACGCGTGAAAAATTCCCGCGAGGAGGTACAACCGCGCGCAGTCGTATGCGGCGCCGCGCTCACGATTTCACGGATAATTACAAAATACAAATTATTATAATATTTGTGGACGCGCGGAAAGACCGTTGTTAAGTGTATGCAAATTAAAAACCAATAAACCGCCTGGTCGCAGTGCACGGGACTCCGCGAAGGAACACACAACTCAATTTATACTACACGTAATATTATTATAAGCGATATCGTCACCGGGCGGCAATAGTGTAATTATTATGCATACATTTTCCAGCCGACGCCACACACACCGTATCGTTTCGTTTTCTTCGGTGTACGCGGTTTTCGGGAGTTTTTTATTACTATTTTTTTTTAAGTCATTAATTCCTCGAGCGTAAATATCTATATACGTGTGTCGGTTCGTCTAGAGTTCGGTAATTCATAAATTTTACAGTATTGAGTAAAAACCAAAAATCAATCATAATTTCTTTCAAATATTATATGGACTGCACCTAGGGATTACAATCCCGGGATATCGGGATCCCAACCAATTTTTGATCCCGAAAATACCGGGACCAGTATTAATAAACCCGAGATTTCAAAATATGATTGTATCATTTATTATCAATTTCAATCAATGTGTTATGATCGTGACTGTCCGCTACGAACCTGTGATTTACAATTAATCCTCGGTTGTATGATTAGATGGAATAGCCTTCCTAAAAAAATCATTAAAAAAAAAAATGAATCCATTTGAAAATGGAGGAGCTTGTGGCCATTATTTGGAATTAGTATAGAAGTATTTAATGTATAAATATACTACTAGTATCGAGTTCGTACGTGCATTTTTAGCAGCAGCAGGCAATAATTCAAGAAGCAGACTTGGCGATGAAACATTAGACGCTTTATTATTTCTACGATCATATTTTCAAAACAATCAAAATATTAATAATCTAATTCAAAATTAAATATTTTATTGAACTGCGAAATTGCATTCATATTTCCAAAATATTCAGAATATTAATAATGTAATTTAAAATTATATATTTTATTACACTGTAAAAATATATAAAATAAATAGCAATAAAATAATTTTGATTTTTATAAATTATTCTTTTTAATTTTTTCTTACCGAATTTCGGGATAATCCCGGGATCCCGGGAATAATATTTAAATATTCCGATATCCCGGGATCGTAAAACAGGTCTAGGATTGTAATCTCTGACTGCACCACGTTCTTTCAACTTTCAACTTAATCGAAATTATATCGTAATAAACTTACTGTTTGGCGGCCACCTGGCCACGTACTTGGCACGTTTTAACCATCAACAAACCGCGGGTTTCTAAGTTTATGGTGGCGATGAAATAGAAGAAAAAAATCGATTCACGGCGAACCAATAGGGTGTGAAGATAGAACTTAGATGGGAACTCGCACGAAGCTAATGACGGACACGTTTGGAGGGGAAGTGCAGTTATAAGCGTTTACACACGGTCATAATATTATTACATTGAGCGTATGAGAATTTTAAATGTCAAAATTTCAAATCCGGTTCGATTTCATAGACAAAATTGTATTTTACAATAGTATAATTTATTTCTATCTGGATGATTGAAGCGTGGGCGTTTTGTCCTTGGTAGAATATCATTTTCATAATTTTTTTTTGTTACACGCTTTTGGTAAACAATTATATTGCATCATCTCTCCACTCAGGGAAACTCGTGAATTTTTATTTTTTGTTTTACACGCGAATAATTGATAATATTTTTGATAAATCATTAATAATATATTTCATAAAGTCGATTAGGCGAATTTAGTTTTTACCAAACACATTTGAATTGTTAATTAACTTCAGTGAATTCATTTAACATAATTCGAGTCATATCGAGGTTGAGGCGAAAAATACGTCATTATTATTATTATTTTTTTTTTTTTTTTATCGGTCACTACAAATTTATGATGCGCGTTTCGAAATTAATTATTCATGTATTTTTATATTTTTATTTTGCACATTTCCAACATACAATTCTGGTCACTAATATTATGATTTTTTTTTTATCACGCGACTTTGGGCTGCCGTGCATCATCATGATGCGTATCCGGTCGGTTGCCGTGCGTTACGCCGGGCGAGTGCGAACGATCGTAATGCAATAATTTCATTATTATTATGATATAAATTATTTCAATAATATTATATAGGTTGATTTATATCATACGTATTAGGGTAGTTTCTATTTTTGAACTTTCAAACTTTTGATTTCTTATCCTACCATTTCGTCCGGTATTAAAAGCAAGTATTTTTCACTAAATTTAGTCACGATTCCTCGATTCTTTCACGTGTTACAAAGTAGTTTAAAAGTTATTAAATTAGCTCCTTTTGGCATTTCTTGAAAATGATTATGGAAAACTATTAAACTTACACACAAATATATGAAATGACTAAATGGACTATAAGTAAAATAAATAGCATATTCATAACTAATGATAATAACGCAGCGTTTGTTTATTCCATTTTTCGACTCGAAAATTACGCTATCGCGTGACCTGAATCATTTTTTATTTTCGTTTTCATTATAACTCTCGGTTTTTTTTTTTGTTTTAACGTGATAATAACACGTCGTATAACCGTCCGCGCCGCCGAGTAGGTATGCCGTCATTTAAACGCGTGCGAAGTTCAGAAAAACGACCTGCAGACGGTAGGTAATCGCCTACATAATAATATAATATAATATAATATAATATTATTTTATTACTAAGGCTTGGAAGTTATAAGAGTTGCATATTTTGTTGTATATTGTATGTGCTCTTGATTTATATCGGACCGAGTTAAAAATCCGAGTTTTACAATGATGAGTTTAAAAAACGAAACTATGTATTCAGTCCAAAAAGATTTTCAAACGCTGTCGCCAACCAGTTTTCTGACGAAATTTATAGCCTATAAACCATTTTTTTTTTTTTTTTTTTTTTGTACCTACTTATTAAATTAACATTTTTTTTTTTTTTGTAATTTTGAATAAATTTTTGCATATTTATAAAAATTTTTTGTATTTTACACATTTTTCTCACTCTGCCGATGCTCACTTGTACTTTATAAACAATGATCCTTACTTTAAGCACTAGTACTTTACCGAGAGTTGAAAAAAATTTAAAATTTCTCAATGTTTTGACACTAATTTAGATCACTTAAAAAAAAAAAAATAAATAATAAAAACGAAACACGTTTTAACACGAGGTTAAATCCGGCCGCAATAATATTTATCACCCGAGCAAAAGTGATCACACTGTATAATATATTATTATTATTATTATGACACCCTATCACGGAGCAATATTGTGTAATTGATTATACGAATTAGATTTACGATTGTGTTGTTTTCGATCGCGTGGAATTTATTACGCACGCCCAATTGTTTCGCTGAATATTAATGCCGTCACGAAATGCGCGTATTTAAGGTAGGATATACAGATGAATTTCCGCGATGCTAGTGTTGGACGTTTAAAAAACTAAAAAAAAAAAAAAAAAAAATTAAATCATTTAAACGCATACAGAGAAAAAAAGTATATTTTATCGCAGGACTGCGATGTCGTGATAGTATTATTATATCGGTTTATATCGATATATATATATATATATATATATATTATATTTTTTTACATTTGAGAATTTCAACTAAACTTTGAGATTTGACTTTGAGACGAGAATTTTGTTTTCATTTAAACCGGTTTCGCGACGCTCGAGTTTCCCGAGACCATAAGCGATCGTGTGTGGAGAAAAAAAAATTAAAATATATAGCGACCTCAAAATATATTTTATGTGTCGTCTTTTTTTAAAATTATATACACACATATTTCAATACCCTATTAATATAAATATATATATATATTATATGAAATATGTCTGCCGGCTGCAGAATAGGATTTAAACAATTAGATTTTTACTTTATTTCAATTCATGTCGGAAAAATAATTCCCCAACTCGTTTTGTCACAAACAGATATATTATATTAGTGAAGTATAGTGTTGGCAACATTTTTTTTTTTGGGGGGAATTCGATAATTGAATTTCAACCGTCGGAATATGAAAATATATTATTATTATTTATTTAGAACGACGACAGAAAAGAAGTACGTCGAATAATAATAATGAATAAATAAATAAACAAAAAATTGAAAAAAACACAATAACGCACGTGAATAGTTTTCTTCGATGAATATTATAAATTATTTTTATTTTGAAACCACGCGCAACCCGCAAGACATATACGTATTTATGCTCCGATAACTTTCAACCGGAGAGACAAGAAACAGAAATACAACAAAAATGACACTTAGGAAACGTCATTAAAATCGAAAACATAATATAATATTGTAATACATAATATCGCGTATAGATAATATATTACATAAATCTCAAAATCATAACACCGATCGTTCCACAACCGTGGAGACTCTAC
Source organism: Stegophylla sp. TES_Ste_2020 (assembly GCA_025469315.1). Lineage (NCBI taxonomy): Eukaryota > Metazoa > Arthropoda > Insecta > Hemiptera > Aphididae > Stegophylla > Stegophylla sp. TES_Ste_2020. Next base: position 25,572 of record JAIPRM010001825.1, read on the forward strand.
ATTATTATTATTATTATTATTATTATGGAATTGTCACTCGTTTCGTTTTCCACGAACAATAGATTTTTTTTTCCCCGTAGACAACCACATTGAAAGTAAGTATAATATTATCATAATACAATTATTATTATTACGGAAATATTTTGCAAGATCGACCGACGGTGGTCAAGTGCGGAGACAGATGTTTTGTCCAACGAGTAGAACAAGTTATAATTTTTAAAATGTTTTCCAGTTATTGACGGCATAAGTATCCGCGCGCGCGCGTACGACGACGACAAAACAATATTTTAATATATAAATAATTGAAAAAAAAATATATATATATATATGTACATTTACATTATTATACAATTATTCGAACACTTTTTATTGTTATTATTATTACAAATATATTATATAAATTTCCATTTATAAAGGTTGTCAAAATATTGTATTCCCGTTGTATTATAATAATAATTTTTATTGTGTTTACTGCGATATTATTATTATTATTATTATTATTATTCATATTTTCTCGCGTTTATCACTTGCGCTCTGTGTGTGTAGAGAGCCCTGCGAGTTCCTCTCGTACGAATATATTGTATAAAATTTAGCGAAAACGAGTACACCTAGTTTTGAAGAGCAATATTAACGCATAACATGCACAATCGCGCGATGCAAATTGTTACCAGTCTTGAGAGCACGTTGCGGTTTGGCTCTCACGACTTCGACTTTCGACATTTTACGAGATTTTCGTCGTCATAAAATTCACATACGTACTTCTACAGTCGGGCCGAACTGAAATTCGTCTACTTATTATTATATAATATTATGTATACTACTACTATTGTGTACTTGTGGGATTTTTTATTTTAACTCCATTTAAATACTGTAATTAAAAGCGATTAGCAAAAAGCAATAATCACAGGCTCTAACGTTAAAATTGTTTCGTTGTGTCGCGAACAATGAAACTTATATTATTTCGATGTGATGTTTGGATAAAACAAGATCGAGTTCGATTTTGGGATCAAAGTGATATTTTGACAGAGAGTAATTCAAATTCAAAACGAGTCCCACGTGTTTGCACTCGAAGGCATGAGAATTTTTCGGGCAAAACGGCCATCTCGGTAAATGTATGTTTACCCTTTCGTAATAACACTTTCGCGCGATCCGAAAAAAAAAACGGGGCGGGCGCGAATGCGGACGACGTAACGCAACAGTCGAAAAAAAAAAAATATAATATTTTAATTGCGGGTCGTGTTGAATTCGCACGGTTTTTGCGCCGCCGCATCGCGTTCCATAATATAGAGTATTACTGTTACGCACTGTCATTATTATTATTATTATTATTATTATTATTATTATTATTATTATACCGAGATATGCAGCAGCAGCTGTTTGGCGGAAAAAGCAACGGCGTTTTCGAATCTAGAACACGAACGACGACGCGGCACAACACAAACACCCTTTCGACGGACGGACGTGTTCACGAGGACTACGTCGTCGTCGCAGGTGGTTGCAACAATATGAACAACGGTCATTATGCAACGCCCAGGCGAATTTAATGTGTTCGACGAGTGTCGTGTCAGTCGCGGCCCGTCTAATGAAATAAAAATTAAAAAAAAAAAAAAAATAACAACGAGAGAGAAAGAAACGAAATACGATATTATAATAAAATATAATTGTGTACACGAATTATTATTGTTCGTGTTCTAATGAAGAAATAATATAACGTGTACTGTTTTATAGGTCCGCTGCATATAACGATATAATATTATTATACGGAATGGAAAACGACAAACGAAAAATTGCACAAAACTCTGTGCAACTCAGTTGCGACTGAATTTTACGATATTATTATTTTATTCGTGACGTGTCGTTTTGGGTAAATTTGGTCCGGCGACAATTATTGGTGAAATTGTATAGGATTAATTAAAATATGTATTAAGAAATCTAATTAATTTATATTTATATATATACGTACATGTATGTTTATACTTATTACGTTACAGTTATTACAAATGTAAATTGTGTGTAAGGATAAATCGGTATCAGTATTAATTAACCGCGTCATTCAATTAGCCGAAAAAATATTTTAAAAAATAAAGTACCTATAGAAAATATAATTTTGGTGAAAATTATATTCGATCTAAATCAACAAATAAAGAACACTACCTATAACAAATTATGATTTTGAAAATATTGATAACTTTTTAAAAAGCACTGCATATAATTTAAATTTGTAATAATATTATAAAAAATAAGTAGATATTTAATTATAATATTATGATTATTATTATTACTTTTCAATTGGATTACTTTATATATTTTAATGATTTTTACAACTTCTGTATAATTTATTTTTCATTGACACGGAATAATTAATTTTATTCATCAAAAAAATGAATTTATTTTTTTTTTTACGGGACCAATATTGTCACCGGATGAAATGACGCGGAACCTATTATTTTAGTCGTCCAACGGCCACTCATACGCGCTAAGAAGTAAAAAAAAACGAAAAAAACGCTTAATATTCTATTTTTATTGTCACCGATAACGTATGCGCGACGACAACTTAAATAAATACGTTTTTTCACTAAAAAAAAAAAAAAAAAAACAGTATCGTGCAGTTGACTCTTTTACGACGGACGAATACGACATCGTTCGTTATTACGCCTGCACACACACACACGCACACGCACGCACACACACAAATGGACGGACGTCACCTAAGTCATAAATTTCAATCTGGTTGTAAATATCCATCTCGGGGCAACAAAAAGACGTTTTTACATTTTATACAAATAATGGCGTGCGCTAAGTCGGTGGTCTCTCCGAACAACGGTTTGTTATTATTTTTGAAAACGGATTTTCGCGCGGGGGTGTCGGAGTAATATAATTTGCAAGCGTTTGATTGTGTCGTGGGCGACGTCGTCTACGGACGAATACTTACAACACACTATTGTGTGAGCCCACGTTTTCCGAACTGACGCCATCCGATTGCATTTCATTTAACAACGAATAATTTCGTTTCGGAAAACCGAAACAATACCCACCCATAATATATTGTATCATTCGATGTACATCATTATACAATATTATAATATTTAATGACCGCTAATGGTAATGAGAAAAAAATAAATACATAATTTATATCTGTGTAATGATATTATGTTATTCAACGGAAAAGTGATAAACGAAAACGATTCGTACGTTTAATAATAATATTATTGTGATTCGCTTTTTTTTTACGCTCCGTGTCAATCCAGTAACTACTATTGCATATTATATCGAGTCCAATGATCTCTATAGTAATTTATTCGTCGTGCGAGTTGTCAACATATACATATATATATATATATACTGAATTTTTTTTCTCCGCAGAAAAACCGGCGCACCCGGGGCTGATCGTCAACGGCTGAATTGAGTAATTAACAAACGGTTCCCCGTATAAACGCCGATAATAAATTAGGAATAAACGTTAACCACCGAGTAAAACGATATGGGGAAAAAAAAAGCAGATCGTTATCGAAATTCCATACCACGCGACTAGGAATTATAATATTTTAATGGCCACCAATAACCGGCAGTACGACGACGTGCATAATAATATTATTATGTTTATACGATTATTGTTATATTATATAGTTGGGAGACTTGAACGCTACGAGCGATGAATATGAGGCGGTTATGTTACGACATGGGACGCGACCGTAGTAGTCGTTCGTCGTCCGACAACGTCCTTGGCATTTGACTGTATAGTACGGCCATCGGCGAACAATTTTTATGCGTTTTTAAAGACTCTGGCGAGAAATTTTCGCTCCGAGGACGCGTGTTTATTATGTGACGCCATACGTATAACAAGCGCATACGATGACCGGAAAAATATTTGATGCACGATTTTCGGTTTTTAATTTCTCGAATTAATCGAATTTTCGCAACAGAAAAAACCGGGAATTTAAATAAAAAACTGTTATTACTCATAGGAATAAATGTCTACATTTATATTTGCTCAACGTAATAATATTTTCGCTGTCGGATGATAATTATTCTTCGGATACGTTTCCATTGGTCACAGCGCACGCGTGCTGCGACTTGAAAAGTATATTATACGATATTTTATCTACTAGGAAATTTTTTTTTTTTCATTCATTAAAGCACACACGTAATAATGATGATGTATCCCCGCACCGTGTGTAACGCAGTGTTATTTATACATTTGTTTTGTTCTGGAATAATAACGTCACGACGAACGCGCTGTATACAAATCGCGTTTGATCTCTGTTCACGCCGGCGGCGGCGGCGGCGGCGGCCAGACCTACGCGTCTGGTTTCAAAATATCAAATTTTTTCCATCGGAAAAAGTTCTCTGATATAGGTGAACGCCGCCGCCTGCACGACAATAAATTCAACACGGTCACTCCATTGTGAGCTTATAGATTACGAAGAGATTTACGGGTTTCTTATCGTGCACACGAGCGCACGCCTGGTTCACGCCATTTACGTGTACTTACCGGCAGACGTGTGTAAAAGAGACGGGGTATAAATAAAATTGTCGCCATTCAAAAGCCGATGACGACGACGGTATTGTTATCGCGTGTGGTAATAATAATATTGAGTTGAATTGAAAAACGAGTGTGTGTGTGTGTGTGTGTGTGTGTGTGCATGTATAAATAAAGAAATATATATATATATATATATGTATTATAAGAAAGAGAAGGAGATCAGAAGAAGAAGGAAAAACAAATTGTGTGCATATGGTCGAGCCTAGTAGAGAGTTCACTGACTTGCGGGCAAAGAATTCCAAAACCAGAAACGCATATTTCTTGTACAAATGCTAATTCGGCAATAATAATTGGTGGCCCGGTGTATCGACACTGATGACCATTTCGTGTATATAAATGAATAAAAAGAATATATTAAGTATATTGCCTACGTTGAATTTAAATATTTATAATGAGAATGTTTTATATTTATTTCGATATTCGTTCATATATATATATATTATGAATTATTAATATATATTAGAATACTTTAAATGCAATTTATTTGGCTATTTTTATTTTTAATTATTATATATACACATATTTCTTATTTCGGAACACTATAAACAAGAAGTAAGACTTTGTGTCGAGACCTTTTGTAATAGAAAAATCGAAACGAGGTACATAAAATCTGTCTGACGTGCAGCAGCGTGTAGATTAAAATTATACCGGCTTTGAGAATTAAATAATAATAACGAGGAAATAATGGACGAACAAAAAAACATTATTTATTATCATAAACCTACATTATTGTATAATTAGTTACAGCTTATAATAATTATTATTATCGTTTTAAATCGTAAATTTCGTTGCCCGAGGATTAAATTATAATAAACTACGTAAACAAATCCCTGTTGATATTCGTGTTTCTCTGTTGTACAAAACATAACAAAAAGAAATTACACAAAGTCAGAATTTTTCTTTAACTCGGACGTCTCCGTTGATCAATTATTCGTTAGTAATTTTGTAATTAATAACAGAACGACGTTGCCTTTCAGAGCGCGCCAACACACGCGAAGCCGCGACTTTACCTGCAAGCGTAGGTGCCGGCGTAGGAGACAATAAGAATGAAAATTAATTAGTATATATCATAATAACGCGTTGTAGGTATCAACGCCTAATAAAAACCATTTAAGAGATAATTATGTACGTATAAAAAAAAAAAAAAAGAAAAACGATTTTAATCTACCGTGCAGACCACCATTATAATAATAATATTACATCAGACAATACGACGGACTCCGATCAGCTGGTAGAAAAAGTCACTTTGATTTTTGTCCATCAAAACGCTGTGTTATTATATATAATATACATTTAGAGGATGTAGAGGGTAGTGGAAGGTCGTGCAGCAGTCACCACAATGTCGTCACGTCGCCCGGACGACGCGTCGAATGCTAATTATTTATAATTCGACGTAATAAATGAACGAAGATTTATTTATTTATTTTTTTTTCTTTTACACAAAATACAGTGTCGGCCGCGCGATCATCGATTTACGAGTATAATGAACGCGACACGCTTCAATATAGTATAAAACGCGCTCTAGAGAAGACACGGGGGCGCAATGCCACGGTACGTTGGTATTATAGGCAAGTAGATACCTATAGTATAATATATGCGTGTACGGATCGCTTTTGAAACGACATCGGAGTACGAACGCGCGTGATCGATTCGATAAGAACGACCGGAAATTCGCATCCGTATACGAACAGTATTATTATAAATGTATACACTCGGGGCGCGGGGATGGGGGGAGTTATGGACAAACACTAAGAATTGACCCGCTATGAAATTTTATATTAAAACATATCTAATCGGTTGTTTCAAACGTAGTTCAGATAAACAAATGTCACTTCCTCTTGACTAAATTTTAATAATATCAACGAACACAAAACTAAAAAAAAAAAAATCGAATAAATAAATAGACAAATGCTATTATTAAGATATGAAAACACGAAAAGATAATCGGTAATTACTGTGATTAAAATTTTAGTAACCCAAAAAGCTTATAAAATAATCAAAAATTACTTGAAAAACACTCTAAAAAAAAAAAAAAAAAACATTTGAAATCTGTAAATATAGCTCGATTTTTTTTTAGAAAAAAGTTTTATTACAAGGTGTGTATTTTGAAAAAAATGTTTTATTGTTTTAAAAGTTAATAAGAATATAAGTACTAAAATCAATCAATTAATCATTTGATATTAAAATTGATTGGTCACTTATAAAAAAAGATTTTGATTAAAAAAATTAAAACAAATACAACTGTCATTGACTTGGACTTCTTTTAATCTGAGAAAAAAAATTATTTTGATTTTTTTTTTCTTTTTACGATTTGATAGTTTGTTAAACTTATATAAAAATCAAGCCATCGTGTAAAATTCTTTTAATAAAATTTCGAAATCAAATTTTGGGTCTAAAATCACAGAGAATGCCTCAAGAACACTATAAAATACCCTGGAAGATGAATAAAATGGTCTAGAAACAAAAAAATGTTCAAAGAATTTATAAAAAATGCAATATAATATTTTTTATTCTCATTCAAAAGTACATAAATAACGAATTTCTATTTACTTATATCGTAGTCTTTATATGTTATGTAGATAAAAAGTACTTATTAAAGTCGTTTAATAAATAACAATATTAAAAAATTTATTCGGCTTATAAACGTATGTATTATATAATGTATAACGGTATTTAAAATGGACGATTGATTTTGACTTGTTGAGATGTTTCGAAATCGGTCGCACCCCCGGGAACCCCTGCAGTAAACGAAATAATATAATGAAATAAAATGCAGTCCGCCGCGACAGTCGATCGGTGAAATAATTGTCATACAACGATACTTGTCCCGTAGTAACGGATTCGGAATTAAAAACGGAAATAATTCGTTTTGAGGCGGAAACGTGTCGTAATCCGGTCTACAGAAAGACTTAAGCGTTAAAATCGACGACGTCCAGTAAGCCGGAAATCGATTCAATTCGGACGGACAATTTTTTTTCTGTTTTCGGTACTTTGCAGTTCCGTTTCCAACCGATTTCACGCAACTGTACCACATTTTGTGCAACGGCGATCAAATTACTGCTGCTGGTATAATATTATACCACACCTGTTGTACTACGTGCGCACGGTGTATTATATACGGCCGACCGTATAACAGGACGGTTTACGTCGGATAATATTTCATTGAGGGGTGGGGGGGGAATACCTACGGTATATACGCGGTGGCGTAACTGGGGAAAGAATAGGGGAAGCGGAAAACCAAACACTTCGCGCCCTTCACTTCACTCCCAATAATCTACAATAGTATCTCGATTTAGCGAAAGATCATAAGTGAGTTTAAACTTAAAAACGAGATATCCGATCCGCAAATTTTCATATTGAAACTAAGCTTGAAAAAACTAACATTTGTAAATAATACTACTTAATGATAATTTAAAAAAAAAAAAAAATGACAATAAATCGTTTTCTCAGCTACTTAAGTGTAAATTGGTAGAATGGAAGGAAAGTAACGGGTTAATTACTGTTTTTTTTTTTTTTTCTATTAATACCAACTGATCTGCTGTGCCACAGTGATAATAACATACGAGATAACTTATTATTTTTTGAGGGAGGGGGACTCAAAATTTTGTTTCACGAGTTAAATTCAATCTAGAAAGGCATTTTGAATGCGTAATTTTAAAAAAATTTTAGCGATAAAATGTCTCATTAACGATTGATTATGAATGTGTTTAAATCAAAGTCGTTTTTTCTTTTCTCCGACGCGATTCGATACAAATAATAATTTTCCGAGACATTTCTATAGAGTGGAGGGGGTTGGGGTTGAGTGATAATACAGCTGTTTCGGTGATCTCTCAAGATGGGCAAGTTTCCTCCTCTTATAATCTCACCATGATTACGCCACTGCGGGAACACGTTTGTGTGTGTGTGTGTGTGTGTGTGTGCGTGTGTTTGTGTATAATATTGTTATCGAATATTCATAAGCCATACAGTATAATACGTAAAACCTAATTTTTACCTGTATCCGTCGAATCCCTCGTCCGATCCGTTAACCGTGAGTATCGGAGCCCTAGCGTAAGCTTTAGCCACTCGTCGGTTCCGTTCGAGCACGATGACTTTGGCCCAAATCTCGTCGTCGATTTGCGTCCATTTGTCCAACACTTCTTGTATGTGATCCTAGACAAATGAAAAAATGAAAAAAAAATGAAACAATAAGTACACGTGGTATTTATTATAACCTTACTCGACCTAACGCCAAATTCTACAGGTATTGATATGTAATTTCTGTGATAATTTTGGATTCCAGTTAAAACATCGGAACAATAATAAATTGTTTACTAATGATACCTAATCAATGTTTATGCACTACGAAATATAATAAACAAATAATATATAATTTTAGATTCTGAACAAAGTGAAGAAGCTAGTGTTTTTACAATGATGTTTATTTATTTTTTTTTTTTCTGTTAACACTTTTTCGTATAGAAATACTTGTCCA
>JAIPRM010001826.1:0-34586 GCA_025469315.1 Stegophylla sp. TES_Ste_2020
TCGTTAATTTTTCGACAGTTTTTCACCGCGCTTGGAAAAAGTATTGAGAAATTGGAAAAATGACCTCTCTAAAGTACCATCTGGGTGTGATTCCGGTTCTATAGAGATACTGATCGAAACTTTCGCATAAGTATTTCTATACGAAAAAGTGTTCACAGAAAGAGAAAAAAAAAGAAAAAAGAAAAAATAAACATCATTGTAAAATTATAAGCTTCTTCACTTCGTTCAGAATCTAAAAAAATATTTTTAACAGTTATTAATAAATATAATAGAAGCATAACATAAAATAATAATAATAATTTTTAATCTAATTCTTCAATGTCGTCTTCACTCGCAGTTCCCCTCCAATATTTAATGTCTAAGGGATATAAGGAATACAAAAGAATTGAAAGAACTACTGCTGGGGGCCACCCGGCTAAAACTGGTCACCGCTCATTATTCATGCCCATGAATACGATAAGGCAGCCTGACACGGTACAAAGTTGCCTGTGTGTATATGAGGTAATAAATGTCTTAACAAATATGATAAATGCAATAAAAATCTATTTTTATTAATAAATATATTGTCAACCTCTCAATAGTTAGTGCAATTGACATTTTAGTCTTTTTATGGGAATACTTGGTTTTTGAGCTATTTATAGAATTTACTTTTTTAAAACTGCGCGCTCTCAGTAGTAATTGTCAAAATGGATCTAAAATTGATTAGTAATTTGTATGTGAAATTGAAAAATAAGCACGTGAATTCGGCGCAAACGGTCAATGGTTATATTAACTATAAACGAACCTTTTATTTTCACGCAAACGGGCTATACCAGATTCAAAGAGGGTTTTTTGGTGTAAACGGGCCATGGTCCATATTTTCTATATTTTGTGTTGAGTAGGTTAATCGATATTAAAATTATTAATCATTGCATACTTTTTTGGATTATTATTAAAATATATATTTTATTTTAGCCGGCATTTTACAAATATAATGTAATATTAAAGTATTCCACAGAACGTCTATGTAGTGTATTCTACACTTCGCTAGTGACATATACCTATATTCTCTTTGCCTATTTCCTAACAAAAATTAGAAATAAAAAATAAACGTTCGTCCTCACTTCTCTGTTAAGCATAATATTTTAATTTGTCGTTCAAAAATAAAACCGTAAAATGTATTATTTATTCATTAATATTATTCTGTGATAAAACCAATATGGTAGTACATATAAGTTGCACGTTATCCTCTATGGTTACGACATTGTTTTTACAATTCAGTAACTTATGAATAGTCGCATTTACACGATTTATAATATTTTTTATTAATTATTAAAATTATTGCTTTTGACATTAGTCGCCAGACGATAATGTGGGTGATAGTCTTGTGTACACTTTGGAATATAGAGTGAAAGTTAAATTGAACCTTGAATTTATAACTCATTTGAAAATATTCTGTGCACCCAATATATTATATAGTTACTAGGAACAAGTGTTACACAACTAGGTGTAATATTAATTATGCAGGTATGTCGCAGTGGTAGGGAATGCGTAAAATATTATCTTTAAATAACTAAGTCGATTTTATTACCGAATTTTAAGTTATTACTGTGGTCTATGTTCATGTAGTATTGATGCAGGTACTTGTAATTGACTATTAAGGCAATTTATAAACATAATTATAATAAAAAGAGCTTTGAGAATTATTTTATAGTGTACAAATACAAAAAAGCAGACGCAGTTTAAATATTGATATAAAAATATGCTTAAATATTTGGATATTTATATATATATTACACTTCTAGTTATAGCTGCGCTTGATTTCACCTGGCCTCATTTTTTAATTGTATTATTAAGTTTTTCGTTGACTTTGTACATTCAAATATAGTTGATGAAAACAGATAACATGTTAATATTTATCATCTAGACTCTAAAGAACACGTTTTATCATATGTGACTAAATTGTGCTAATGCAGGAACAGAAAAAAATAACTTTCTGTTCAAAAACAAGTTGACAAACGATTTTCGAGCTTTTTTCAGGTCAACTAGACATATATGTCAAAGAGATCATATTAAATTTTCAAATGAAAAATTGTATTACATAAAAACTAACAAAAAATGAAAAATTTCCGAAATTTTCAAAATGCTGTACTTATCTTAAAAATTGGTTTAATATTTTTAAAATTTTTATGAGATGTTTTTTGTGACCATTTTTAGCAGTTTGTGAAAGTTTCAAGTCCTTAACAGCGTTATTATAAAAGTTATGTTAAAAAGCAATTTTCAATTTTACGGGAATTCCGGTGATTGCATATTTTGCCGTTTTTTGTCAATTTTTCAACATATTTTCCCTGTTTTTGGAAAAAGTATTGAGAAATAGGAAAAATTACTTCTTTAAAGTATTATCTGGGTGTGATTTTGGATCTATAAAGATACTGATGGAAACTTTTGGACAAGTATTTCTATACGAAAAAGTATTTATAGAGGAAAAAAAATAAACATCTTTGTAAGAACACTTAGCTTCGTTCAGAATCTATAAAAGGCAATTAGTATCAAGTAAATATATATATAAGCTTGTTTGAAATTGATAGCTCTTAAAAATCTAAATTACAAATTTTATGAAATACCTAATTACAAAAATAAATTTTTTTGTCATAAGAGTAATTTATGCCGTAATTTTAAACCTTAACGTATATAAAAAAATACTTCATTCGTTCTTTATAAATCATTGAAATTAATTAGAATGGTAGATATAGATTTTTTGATTAAAAAGTTGTTGTAAAAATAGTATCTACATTCATCACTTTGCTGAAAATATAATTTGAAACATATTGTGTGCATTGTGCAGTGTGTAGTAACTTTATGAACGATGAAAGGTTAAATGGCTTGGCCTAATTGAAATAAATAAGATTTAGAATAGGAAGGGCGTAAAAGAAATATTGAAAGCTTTCAAAAATAAAATGTTCAAGAATAGCGTTTCTCAAACTTTTTGTTGAGGCATAACCAAAACATTGTCAAGGATGGAGGTCCAACATTTCTCAACAAGTAAACATAAAAAAAAAAAAAAAACATAATTTTATGTCATTATAATTATTAGTAAAGTTTTATTGAATAAAGTTAGAAAAAAATCAACACTGTGACTTATGTAGATAAGTATTACAGTAGTAACCTACAATTTTAAATTCAGTCTTCTGATTTTTAGTTAGTGAGTAAATGACTTTTAGTTTTTTTGAAGTTAAAAGTTCTTCTCTGTGGACACTATAGGTGCAAAAAGGTCTCCAAAAGCTTAGGGATGTTTAGCCTCTCCACCCAAATTTTATCTTCCTAATTGTTTCAATAGTGGATACTTAAAATGAGCGATTAAGATAACTTTCGTTCATAGTACTCATATAGTGTTTCTTAAAATTAAAAGTTTTAGTTTCGTTTAATTAACGTAAGAGGGTCCAGACCCCAAAACCACTCCCTTGAGTCAAATTGTTATTTATAGTTTATACGTATATATCTAATATTCAGATTTCAAAGTAAAATATTAATTTCATTCTTCATATCTATAGCCTATGATTATTCCAATTGGCTAGCGGTGCCCAGATGAGTTACTATATAATGGTAAATAAATAACTGCGTGTGATTTCATGAAGGGGAGAGTGTAGATAGGTAAAAATAAAGCTCAAGTAAATTATTATAACTAATATCTGATTTTTGGGAATTGCTTATATATATGAAAATTGCACACACTAAAAAAACATGGGTGAGTTAAAATTACTTTTGGTAACTGCATGCATTCTGAAAATATCTTTATACGATACTACTATATGGAATCTGATTATAATTTATCGAGCTATTAATATCTATTCCGCAAGTTAAATCCAATTTGGAAACTAAAATATAATCAAAAATATACCGTTATTTCCAATAATTGAGTAAAAACAAGAAAGTGTAACTGCACCACCGTACTGCACGTAATTACGTAAATCGAGAACAATAATTATAGATGAATTAAATTTAAGCAGTGACAGACCTAAGAGGAAAAAAAGGAGAATTATTCGGAATGTTTGCGTTAACTTTTAATTGGTGAAAATATAATTCACTGAAAAACGAATCGATTATGACCTAATCAAATTACAAATCACTGGTTAGTAATGTAAAAAAAATTACCTAACCTAACCTTCGATATTGTTTGACCTGCAGCGATCGTTTGTTCGAACTTCGGACACGCTATCCAAAGTGTCGATAGATATCCGAAAATATTAGGAGACTATTTTTCGAATAATCCCAACAGTCAGGGAGCCTAAGATTGAGCACGGAGCCTAGAAGCCTGGGCTCCAGGCCCTGAAATATTGCAGCACCAAAGGGGTCTTTTTTTGTAACAAATTCATAATATTTTAAGTTTAGTTTTTACCAAACATTTGAAAAACCAAATTTTACTCTTGTCAAACATTTTATATTTGTATTGAAATAATAATTTGTATAACGTGTTCTAGCTGATGCGGCTGGTGATGTAGATTTGGATTATTTTATGCCATTTATAAGTTAACTCAGATTTTTCCATAAAAACAACCATATAGGCATATGTTTGATTAAAACCTGGAAAGGGTGAAACTTTAAAAAATTAAACAATTAATTACCCTTTGAAACTCGTTACACTCAATGACATTTATTAGCAAGCTACCTTACCGGATCCACTAATCGAAAGCTTAAAAAAGTGTGTACTTCGCTCATCGGGGTGTTCTTCGCACGTCGGGTGGGATTCTTTTGACGGGTGTATTGAATTTTAAAGAAACGATAAATAATTTATTCAATAAAACGATTCTGAACAAAGGAAATTAATAATATAAGAATAAAAAAATGCGAAAAATTCGGAATGCCTGGGTGGAATCGAAACCCGGTACTGTCGCGTGATAGGCCGGTTCAGTTACCATTACGCCACAAAACATTACTTGACCTTGTAGGTGAAATAGTAGATATTTAGTATAATAACCGAAAATATTAAATTTTCAAAATAGAATAAAATAGTTAGAAAACTATTGTTGCACGTGGATTTTAATTTACACCATCATATTCAGCGTCGAAAAGTACATGAAATGCAATAAAACATTATCAACCTTCAGCAACCATGTGTTTATAATCTATAAATATCTCCTAGTATCTATCTGTATTTTCCCCGATCTTTTTTTCAATCAAACCCTTTTAAAATGCGTAACTTTAGGTAAAACTAACGAATTTCGTCGAAATTCTAATTTCAAACGGGTATAAAAAAAAAGTTGACTAATGATTTTCGAGATTTTTTCATGTCAATTAGATATAATATGTCAGTTAGATCATATTAAATTTTCAAGTCTTAATATCAAAAATCAAAAATTTTATTACATAAAAACTAACAGAAAATGAGAAATTTCCGAAATTTTCAAAATGCCGTACTTAACTCAAAATTGATCAAATCTTCTTGAAATTATTATGAAATGTTCTCGTAGCTTATTTTAGTGGTCGGTGAAAATTTCAAGTCATGGACTTACAGGACACTTGATTGAAAAACAGGACGTTCTAGGTACAAGGACGCATTGCAAATGTATTTATTCGATTTATCTACTCTACATCCACTAAAAGTTTAACCTTATGTAATTTGTTAATAAACTGGGTGACTTAGGGGAGATTAGCCCCCTCAAAATCACTCATATCCCCCCAGAATTTTTTGAAAATTGCTTAAGAAGGGTAATGTACTTTACGGGGGCTGAACAATTTTAGCCCCCCCAAATATTTTGTCCTAATTGCGCTAATTGGCTTAGCCTTCTAGTCCCTCCCGGATTATCGGCATTATCGCTTTGCCTTAGTCCCTGCATAATACATAACGATCGGGATACGGTGGACACGATTAATTTTGCAGGGACAAAGTCGACGACCCGAGAAGACAGACAGCCCCCGTCCAGGAGCAGGGGCGACAGAGTCACGGGCACACGCGGAACGACATTGACAGTGTCGATTCGACACATCGCTCGCTGATCCGACGGCTTCGGTTAGCGGAACCGGAGTATTCGCGAGGTGGTTAACCTAACCTAACCTGTGGATTGTGATCCACGTGGAGCGGGGAGAGGCGAGGATAATTTGGACTGCATCGTTGCGATTGACGACCGGAGACTCGATTGGACGGCAGTCACGTGACCGGCCGACTGACCGTCTGCGTGCGTGCTGAATCGTCATCACGCTCGTGATAATAATAATAATAATAATATAGAACAGTAAAAACACGAACGATAACAACAGTAACTCTTATCTCGCACTACGGATACGTAGACCGAGATCGCGAGCACTGATTGAAGTCTTTGTCGACGTCCCTGACTCCGGACTCGAGTGTGTGTGTGTGTGCGCGTGCGCGCCGTCGTAATAATTATTATTTGTTAATTATATTACAGTAAATACTACCGAATTGGCGTTTGTTAGTCGGCATAACGACTAGTGTGGTTAATAACCACCGACTCATTCACACTAGTTGAACGTTAATTTCTTTTAACGTTTCATTCACGATCACACACACACACACACACACACACTCCACTCACTTCCACGTCCGTTCTTCAATGAATCTCGTGCGATTTTTTAAATTTGTATACTAGTATTATTATTTTTTTTTTTTACTCCCTCGAATCTCATCTTTATGTTTTGTTTTTTTTGTTATTAAATTTTTAAATATTACCATTAATAAAATGTATACGCTTCTTCTTTTATTCGAATGTTGTTGTGCAATTGTCTTCTTGGCGTCGACCGCGGGTTCCATGTCCATTCGCGAAGTCGGTTTGCACGAAGACTTCCTGGACGGACGATACTACAACACCATTGAAATAGCTCATCTCCTTAATAAAATCGAAAATCAACATCCCACGCTGGCCAAAGTCCACGAAATCGGCGTGTCGTCGTTGGGACAGAGCATTTTGGCCATAGAAATAACGTCAAACGTTGGGAAAAGTCGAAGAATGTTAAAGCCGATGTTCAAGTACATAGCAAATATGCACGGAGATGAAACTGTTGGCTTGCAACTCCTATTATATTTAGCTCAATATTTAACATCCTCGTATGGTGTAGATGATCGTGTCACTAATATTGTGGATTCAACTGACATTTATCTAATGCCTACACTCAACCCGGATGGTTATAATGTTTCGCGTGTAAGACAATTTTTATTCATTTTATTTTTTTCGTATTGAAATAATCACAGTGTAACTTTATATGTTTTCGATTATAATCTTTGATTGTTTATTTTTGTTAGGAGGGCGAGTGTTCTTCTCTAAATCGTTATGCTGGTCGAAACAATGCAAACGGAGTAGACCTGAACAGAAACTTTCCTCAAATAGATAAAAAATCTTTTGATATGCAACAACCAGAAACTAGAGCAGTTATAGATTGGATTCTTAACAATCCATTTGTGCTATCAGCAAATTTCCATGGTGGTGCTGTTGTAGCTAGTTATCCATTCGATAAAAACTATAAGTATGTATTAGTATAAATGTTTTATAAATTAGTATAGTTTTTATTTAACTGATTCAAATATTAGAATATACTAGTATTTAAATAGCATATTTTTACTTATAAGTTTGTTATTGAAATATGCAAAAATATGTTGGTACAAGGGAATTACCATAGTTATTATTCCACTAATTTTTTCTAAACAGTTGTACAACTAATTTGGTATATAGTTTGAGAAATGTTTTTTATTTATCTTTAAATTAACATTAGTTATTTCTTTGTATATATTGTCCTGGCAAATTTTTTCTTCATAATTTTTGTTTGGTAACTATATGGAAACCTATATCTAAAACGGAAATTTTATTGGTCCCATACGATTTCACTTATGACAAGTTTCACTGTATTTTATTTTAACTAAAAATTAAAAATCACCATCAATTGAAATAATGGATATTTGAGAGAAAAATTGTAGGTTTTTAAACTTAAGACTTCAAAATAACCATTAACTCGTTAATATGTATTAGTGATGTTCATTAAAGTTATGTAAAAAATAAACAAGTTATAAAGTAATAAAAAATAAAAACATTTAGTTGCGGATAAAATAGGAGGCCAATAAGGGCAATTGCCCCCTACTCCATTTGCTAAATAGGTTTTCTGATTGTAAAAACTAATAAAAATGTATAACCACTTTTTTTTCTTTTCCTTTTTTTTGCTAGTTTTTGATTCTTAATAGTCTAAATTTTCTCTTTTTTTTTTACAGTTGTTGAAATAGTTTGACCCTGAATGAGAATTACACCCTATACCCAAAATTTATTTTTTATCACTTTTTTTTTGTTTTTTATTTAAAATTGCCCCTTCTATTCATAGCATTTGTATCCGCCCCTGAAAACATTGCATTTCAGTTTTTTATTTATTTTCTAATAATATATTGTTATCATATCAAGAATAATATATTTTGTGCCCAGAGGTAAAAAAATATTTTGAGTTTATGCTTAAGAAAAATGGTAAAAAAATCAAACTTATAATTTTAGAGATAATCCTTAAAATTAATTTTGAATTAAATCTAGAATGATTACAAATTATGTGTTATCAAAATAACATAAATTTAGTTTAATGTAAACATTATGACAACAAATATAAGTATTGAAAAGTAAACCTTTATTTAATATATTTACGGTCATGTGTCACATCATGTATGTGACTTGATCAATATGTATTTCATACATTATTTATGTACTGTTTACATCAGTTTATTTTGAAAAATATTATGTTTTTGTGGTTTAACTAAATATGATCTAAGGTATTTGTATAGTTGGTTTAAATTTTGACTGGCATATTTACTTTATTTTATATGACGTATACAATTAGTACATATATGTTTACAATAAGCACATGTGCAATTTTATGTTATGTGACTTGACATAAGTTAAAACCGTGTTTCTATTCTACAATTTATTAGTGGTATTATTCATTATAATTATATTTTATGTCATAGTCTAATGACCAGTCAAACCTAGAGCCTATTACCTAGAGCAGAATTCTGATTCAAAAAGTTGCTAGTCGAAACATTTGTTACTATATAAAAAAGTGTTTCCAGAAAAATAAAAAATAAACATGATTGTAAAAATACTAGCTTCTCTGCTCCACTTAGAATCTAAAATTAAAATGTATTACATTTATACAAATGTGTCATACCTATTGTGAATATCAGAATATACAGTAAATCATATTTTGTAGCTATTGATTTAGAAAGTTGTATCAAATTCAATTTTTTTACCCAAAAATTAACAGTTTCGTACAAATTAGAATGGTTATAAAAAAATTTGAACTCCAATTTTTTTTAGATTCATTAGACTTTTAATATGTGAGTGAGGTTTTGTTAAATTTTTAGCTAATAATATCAAAAATTCAAATTGTATGAAATAAAAGCTTCCAAAGTCAAGGTAATTCCAATATTTTATATTTACCCCACAAGTAGTTAAGTTTTTTCCGCTAGTATTACACTGTTGTTTATAATGGATGCAAAATTCAAGTTGGCAGAAAAAAATTTTGAAAATTAGATATTTAAATTTTATTCCGTTTTTAATATTTAAAAATTAGAATAACTCAATATTATCACGGCTAGGTTTAATGTACTATGTAGCATATAATTAGGGAAGGCTGCTAATTTTCGCTAATTCCTTAATTAAAGATTAAATTGTGTTGAAACCCTAATTTGAAATAGAGTTTCAATTAATATCTACTTTATTTTTGTAATTTTGAATTGAAAATAAAAATAAAATATTAATATTAGAATTGGTTTGTTGTCATAATAAGTTAGATCGTATAAGTAGGTACTTTAATTATTCTTTGAGCAAAAGAAAGTTATAGAATATTTTTAACTACATTTTATTTGGTACTTTATATATAAAATTACGTTGGTAAGATAGAGACAATACATGCAAGTGTAACATCCTCTTAAGTGTTGAGTTTATTTGAACTAGTTAAACTACTTAGTTGATTTAATTTAACGTCATCAGCAAAGGTCAAAATTTTAAATCCTTTATTTGTAGTTTGTTTGACTTTTTAGTTTGATGAGACTAATTAGCACACATCTTATATGTTATGTGCGTAAATAAAATCATAATTTGTAATAATATTTTATAAACATTAAATTATATGTGATAAATAACTTATAAATAGTATAAAAATTTACTATGAATCTTTGAACATTTTTTGTTTTATTATAATAAAAATTTGTTTGCATTTTATCATTTAGCATTCAGGAGATATTATTCAGGAGTATATTTGATTGTAAGTACCAATGTCCAATGGGCTTTAATTTAAATATGTTTGAGGGTTGCTACAAATTAAAATTTTGCTTTGTTTATTTTGCTACGTTTATTATTATTATAAAACTTTGAATGCTATTTTATTATGTATGCATTTTTAATACTTTTAGCTCTTTCATAAAATAATGTCTTTCCTTTAATATGTTGTGAGATACTTTGTTTTAAAATATGTTTTTAACCCATAACACTAGAATAGTTAAAAATACAATGGGTACATGAATAATTGTCTTTTGTTGTTTTGAAAGTCAATTTAAATAAAATAATGAATGAAAAGTTTAGTTGTTTTATACAAATTTGTACCTTATTTGCAACCTTGATAAAGTTTAAATTCAAAATACATTAAAGAATATTTTAATAGTAATTTGTTATTTAATTGCAGTTTCTTAAAATTAATTTATTAAAATTAAAATGGTTATAATTTTATTAAAAGTGAAAAGTACTGTGAATAAGTATAAAATAAAAATTCACAAGGATTTGAGTATTGGTTTTATACTTTATTCAATTTATTAGTGGAAATTTTATGCATTTATATTAAATTGTTTTTATAGTATATTATTATTTTACTTTGCTAAAATAAATAAACAAACTTTGGTAGCTCAATATCAATTGATAATGCCAATATTTATATTTGGTATTTAACCATTAACATTATATTATTATAATTTAATTTAAGTCTTATATAAATACATCAATATAAATATTGATTTATTATAAGTATTATATTTTATATAAAGTTAATTTCAGCTGTTTATATATATATATATATATATATATATATATATATATATATACAATTTTCATTTAGAAATTAGCACTTATTATGTTTCAATTATTTTTAGTAAACACCCTGTTATGAAAAAATAATTGACAGTTAAATATATTTAAATCACTTACTGGTGTTGTCAATGTGTGCAATTTTTTAATGCTATATTATGTTTTTGACTATTCATGTTAAACATTTTTTATACTAGAAGCCTGTCTCAAGGAGGAAAAACACCCGATGATGCTTTGTTTAGATATTTATCTACAAAATATGCTTCTAAAAATGCTAAAATGTCTAATGGATCAGCTTGTCTAGAAGATCATTTTAAAAATGGTATTACTAATGGTGCTGAGTGGTATGAGCTTGAAGGTTAGTACATAATATACAAAATAATTATTATTTTATTATGTTATGTTATTTTGTATTAGTTTTATAGATGTATTATGTCACTAGAATGTGAACAAGTGTTTACTATGTGTCTATTTAATATATTTATGTGTGATGTAATAATTTATGCATACTTTATTTTTTTAAATAAAAATTCAACTTGGTTGAAGTATGAAATTACATACTATACTAGTTTAAACTCTATTTATTGTTGAAACCAATTAAGAAATTTTGAATACAGTTTTAGTTTAGAAAACAAGATATATTCAATATATCCACAGTTCTTTATTTGCCCCAAAAGTAGTACTGTATTGCAGTATTGTTGGTAACTTTGGAAATTTCATTTCAAGTTTTTAGCATTTATTTTTTGAGTTATGACTAGTTAACTAAAATAAAGTTCATAAAAAATTGGTTTACAGTATTTCTGTATAAAAACGTGTACACATGAAATAAATAAAACAAACATCATCGTGAAAATACAATATTGCTCGATTTATAGTTTAGAGAAAAAAGACGTACTTTGCACCTTGGATATTTTTCACTCCTCAAGAGAGATATTTTTTGTGGATGTAT
Source organism: Stegophylla sp. TES_Ste_2020 (assembly GCA_025469315.1). Lineage (NCBI taxonomy): Eukaryota > Metazoa > Arthropoda > Insecta > Hemiptera > Aphididae > Stegophylla > Stegophylla sp. TES_Ste_2020. The sequence goes on from JAIPRM010001826.1 coordinate 11,986, forward strand.
TGAATTTTAAAGAAACGATGAACCATTTCATCAACAAGACGATTCTGAGCAGAGCTTCAGTTAATTCAATACAATTTTACTTAAAAATTATAAAGTTTATTATGGTAACAAAAAATTTTTAATTCAACGCACCCACCAAGAGTATTCTGACCTAAAGAGCGAATAATACTCATAGTGTGAAGTATGTCCATCTTTTTTATTTTATTTTATTTTTTATGTGTACTCGTAATCATACTTGTGCAAAAATTTCGACCAGCAAATTTTTGAATCTCGATTTGCCTCTAAATGGTACTTCAGAAAGCTTATTTTTCTAATTTCCTTATTTTCTTTTGGAAAAAAATTATCCAAAATTTGACAAAAGAAGACTCGGAAACTATCTTTTTTTAATGTGACCTTTATGAAAATTTAAATATAGGTAGACAATAAAATGAGAAATATTTTGGCGCTAGAGAATTTAGAAAATTTCATCAAAAAAATATTTTTCTTACGTTTTTAAAGTTAATAGTGAAATATTAAACTGGCGGAGTAAAAAATAAATTTTCACGTAACATAACAAACTTTATAATTTTTAAGTAAAATTGTCTTGAATAAACTGAATCTGTGCTCAGCATTGTCTTATTGAAGAAATGATTTACTGTTTCTTTAAAATTAAATATACTCACAAGAGTATGATACTCGAGGAGCGAAGAATACTCAAGGTGCAAAATATGTCTTTTTTTATTTTAGATTAAAATATAATTAAAATTATTTTTACCAATTAATTGATATATGTTTTACCATAAGTTTTTTTATCAACATAAACAATTTTTTAGGTGGAATGCAAGATTTTAACTACATGTATTCTAACTGTTTTGAAATCACAATTGAGCTTAGCTGCTGTAAATTTCCACCTGCATCATTCTTAACTTCAGAATGGGAAAATAACCGTGAATCAATGTTGTCTTATATGGAGAGTGTTCATATAGGCATTAAAGGTAAAATGGATTTGATTAAAATGCATTGCAAAATACAATATAAAACATTATCTTTATTAAATATTTTACAGGTTTAGTTCAAGATGAAAATAATAATCCTATCCCAGGTGCTTTTGTAGAAATTTTAGGCATTAATCATCCTGTTAAAACTACAAACAGAGGAGAATATTGGAGACTTTTAGTTCCTGGTATTTATACCGTTTCAGTTAATGCTCCTGGGTAAGTTTAATTTTAAAATATTTAATTTATTATAACCACTTGTGCTACAAAATTTAATTAAATTCTAATCATAAATTATTTTATTTAGATTTATTAAAAATTAGTTTTTATCATTAAAAAATATTTAGTGAAAAAAATTTTAAAAAAATTAATAAAAAAAATAATTTTTACAAGTTATTGGCTATAATTTTTAAGTACATAATTTTTATTTTAGATATATTACAGCTTTTAAGCATTACGGTGTTCAATGTAATACTCTGGCTCTACTTTTATCACAGCGTTTAAGTTTTATACACTTGTGTAAATTATTTGTAATTTGTTTGCCTTTGGGTTACTGGCAAAATTAAAATGTATTTGTATTCTAATATTTTATTGAGACTGGTCATAAGATGATTAGAAATATATTTTAAATTAGACAAGCCTATTAACATATTCATTTATTTATTGTCAAATATGTTATCATAAAGTACTGAATGATAATATAGTAACTTGGTAACAAATTTTCACGCACATTAAGTTTGGCTGGAGTAAAAATGTTAGAATATAGTGTGTAAATTAAAGGGGAGGGCACTACCAAAAAGTTTTTTTTTTAGTATTTACCCATAAAACAATTCTGTTAATTATTTTGAAAAACTTTTGCTTCCCTATCCCCTTATACTGAATCCTAAATCCACAACTGAAGAATATAACATTATTTTAAATGTTTATAGTATTGATATTAATATGTAATGTGTAATATTCAAAATATATAATTGACTGAAATATTTTCTTAATTTTGTTTTAGCTATAATACTTCAGTGCGTAAAAATATTTCAGTAAAGAATGACTTACGTCCTACAATTGTCAATTTCACACTTCATACATTAAAACAATCATCAGGTAATTTGATGTATAGTATATTTTTTCCTCGTAACTAAATTCTATTTTTCAAACAATTAAGTTTCAAGTTTCTCTTTTTATTGTTTCTTTTCATTTAACATATTTTTTCATACTTGTAATTTACATGTTCATAATCTTTTGCATGTTATCTCTAATGGGTGAAGGTAATGTATTATTTGTGATATAATATTTAAAACTAGATTTAGGTTAACATAAAGTCTTAAAAAATGTGTTCTATAAGCTTATATTTTGTATATTTTTAGCCGAAAGATACAAAATTTCAGTGATCTGCATGGTGATATTGGTATTGCATGTGTCATCATAAATTGTGACTTATAACTTTCTATGATACTTAACATCTTAACAATGAACATTTCACTTAGCTCAAGAATAAATTATTAACTTTTGTGATATATATATACAGTAAAAACTCCATACCTTAAGTTTCTATATTATTATACATTATATTATAGACTATTATTATTTTAACCAATAGCGTAGCCAAAAACAAAAAATTTAGGAGGAGATTTTAAATTTCTAGAAAACTTTTTAATGTTCTTATTTTTGTTTCAATGTTTCTATAACACCGCAAAATATTTTGGCTATAGAGGGGGTTGGGGTTTACAGCTTGTTAACCTCCCATTGGCTATGCTGTAAAATATAACTTACTTGCTGGTCCCTTGAGTTTCAGGCTATGGAGTAAATACTGTGTATGAATAATAATACAGTATTATGAGTAGTATTTTATATCGATAAATTAATATTGTTATTGGTGTGTGTATGTGTGTGTGTGTTTGTGTGTATATTTTATTATATTGTGGAAATCGCTTTACATAACAAATAAAATGTATTGTGTCCTTAAATGTTTTAAAAAAAAAAAATGGCTTATCGAAAAATGTTAAGAATGCATGTCGGATAGGTCACAGAACCTTATCATCTTCAGTCTTTATAATTTTTTAGGACAAAATATTTTAAACAAAATTTATGATTAGCTATGACATATATTTTTAATAGACCTATAAAAACAAATAGTGTGACCTATTTAAAATTCAATAAAATTATGTAGTTTTGAAATTACCTTAAAAATAGTGTTGGACTCATTTTTTATTTATATTTTATATTTATATAATTTATTGTCATAAAAAATATGTTAACATTTAGATATAACAAAAAATAAAATAAGAGTAGACACATATTATGACACTCACTTCATTAAATAAAAGTAATAAGTTATTGATTTTTATTTATTGTTAAAAAAAGCTTGTTTTTATTTTTTAATGTTATTTGGAAAACTTGAAAATATCTATCACATTTATTAGGTACTCAAATTACACAGTTTTAATTTTCAGAAAAATTGTAGGCATTGGGCTAAAATATATTTCAATAATTTGTAGGTCCCTAGTTTTACTTAAGACCTAAGTTCAGACATTTATTCTTATTTAAAGTTCCACTGTCTTTCTAACAGGATTTTACAAAGTTATTACATCATTAATTAATTTTAGTTTTATTCATTTATTATAATACCTTTTCATAAGGTAGCAGTTTTGGTTTTAATCATTTTCTCTTTATTCACTTGCACCAAACTATATTTTTTACTAATTTATGATATAAATTTCATCCATATTTCAATTATATATTATTATCTCTTTAGTATTCTAAATATTTAATTTTATCATGAGGCTTTGTAATATGCTATGATTGTAATTTATACTTATTTTTATCTTTTTGTAGAGTTTTTTTCTTTATTATTTTATTTGATCTTCAGATAATATAATTTTAGAACTATGGTAATAGTAAGCAACTTAAATTTATATCTCCATAATATGTGTTTGAAAAATCTAATTTGTTGACTCAGATTCAAATATTGCATAAAAAAAAAAAAAATCTTAGTCATTTTAATATATTATATTACATTTATATAGAGTGAGATGATATAAATTTTAGATTTTCAATGTAATAAGAACATTATATAATTAAATTGTATAGTATACAAATTTAAAGCGTTTTCCACAATACAGTTAATATATTTGTTATGAATATGTAATTTAAATGTGATAAAATAGTGTGTTATTATTACTTAAGATAATTGAAAAAATACCATATATGTATTCCATTATTATATTTATTAGAACTAATTTAAACCAAATGGTAAAAATATTTCTATAGCCTTTTATGATCATTAAAAAAATACTTCATTGTAAAATGTCACTCTTACAACATATTTTATATTTTGGTTTTCATGCTAAATAACATCTTTGCTAACTTTAACTAGACTGATAAATTTGATCAAATAACAGAACAAAACTGTAATATATTTAATAGTGATTATTTGATATAAAATATAAATTTTTGAACAAAAATAAATCCTATTTTTCATACAATTTTTTGTTGTATTAAAACTAATTTAATTTATTTTTTATTTTTGAGAAATAAATTGACACCATATATTGTTAAACACTAATTACAAATTAAATATAATTTTAATGATATTTTAAACTTAATATTATTATGCTATACCTGTTTTATCTAGTAAAATTTAATTCCTTAAACTTGATACTCAGAAGCTTCAATTTTACACTCATCTCCGTGAATTCTTTTTATTATTGACTCAGCTTCTTTTCAATAAAAATTATGATTAGAAGAATGATAAAAAAAGTATGTTAGATTATTATCAAAGCAATTTATTTTAATTTAATATATGACAAAATTATTTGTAGAATAAAGAAATCCAGTTAATTTTGAAATAATACATTTTTCTTATCTCATAAAAAAATAAGAAAAATTCTCCTCTATTTTGCTTATAGCAGAAAATTTCTTATATCTATATTTTATATTAAGTATAGTTAACAATTAGATTAAATTTTTTATTTATTCTGACTCTATTCTGTAATCAACAAATGGCATTTGTAACTGTGCAAAATTCATAATTTCGATTTTGTGATGTCATTTAAATTTGTTTTAATTTTGTGTCATTCAGTCCTTAAAGTCATTTTGTGCTTAAAATTCGAAAATATTATTTTTCTATTAATTTGTGTGAAAATACTTCTTTAGAATCTGTTGATGCTGCAATGTCAAATGTGGTATTCGATTTGTCTCATCGGAATAAAAATGTTGATTTTAAAATGGCAAAACGTAATGGAACTGTAGCTGTTATTCATAAAGCAACTCAGGGAATTAAAACCATCGATTCTTGTTATAAAATTAGACGTAGAGTTGCTGAAAAAAATAGACTACTTTGGGGAGGATATCATTTTGGTACTAATGCTAGTGGTATTGCCCAGGCTAAAAACTTTTTGAATAATGTTGGTAATGTGTCAAAAACTTTACTTGCACTAAATATCGAGTCCAATACAAATAATACAATGACACAAGAACAAGCCGAAGACTTTGTAAAAACTGTTAAAGACAAAACCGGAAATTTCATCTTGATATTCGGGTCTTATAATACATTAGAAAAATATTCTACACAGTTTTTAAAAAATAATCCATTGTGGATTAAGTCTTACAAGTCAATTCCTGAAATACCATCCAGTTGGAATAAATGGGTTTTGTGGCAATATACAAATGGTGAACAAGGTCTATGGCCTCATAAAGTTAATGGTATTGGTTTGTGCAATAGAAGTAAATTTAATGGTTCCAAGAAGGAACTAAAAAGGTTTTGGCCAAGTGGTAGCTAAAAAGTTTTGAGTTCTTATAATATATACAAGTTTTTTAGTGGGACCCATTATCTTTTTCAAAAAATGAATAAATATTCCAATAATTCAATTGTAGGTTCTATATTTTGAAATATGTTTTGGCATAAGATATTATCAGTTACAGCATAATCATTAAAGTTGAGGAATTCATTGCATTATTTACTTATTAATAAACTATTACAATTCATAATATTTTAAAATGGTCTTGTTTATTACACTGTGTCTGTAAACTCAAGTAAAATGTTTAAATTGCTAAATAATTAGGATTTTTATATAGATAGATACCTGTAACATCTGTAAGTTTGTATCTACATACATATATACAATACATGTTTGCTTGTGTGTGTATATATATCTTTTTAAATTTTTTTTTTGTTGGTTGCTTTGATTTAATAAGATGCTTATGTTTAACATTTATTCTTCAATATATTGCATTTAATAAAATATTTTTGTTTTATATTAATTAGAATTTATAAGAAAAATTGAAGTAAACATAAAATAATATTTACAAATTATTAATGAAACAAAGTTATCTTAAAATAACTTATCAATTTTTATATTTTAACTCAAACTATTAGATTTATTCTATTTCATTTTCAAAACTTTAATGTAATAAAAGTATCATTAAACACCTATATTACAGGTACTTAATAATTATAAAATTTTTACTCAGTTTAAAAATGTTATATTTGATATGCCAAATAATAAATAAAAAATATCCTTTAAATTGTGTTTATGTATTTTTATATTACATATATTTACTTATATTTTATACATCGTGACAATAAATCTGCTTTTTTTTGATTTAACAGTTTATTGAATAATAATGATACATGATCAATAATGTTCATCATTCTTTTTTTATAATTTTATAGTGACTTTAACCTACTCTGTGTAACAACAATAATAATTATAATCTTGCAAGGTTAGACCTCCTTGAACATCTGCATTTGTCGTCTGTGTTCATTTAATCAGTAAAATAGCCAAAGTTAAACACAGAACTTAAATTGTAGAATATAAGTCAATATTACTGCTTTAACACCTGCTACTAAATTTTTCGATTGTATCTGTTAAGCTCCCATAAAATATCTTCTATTAAATAACTCTCAGCTACTTAAAATAATTAGTATTTAAAATGGAATATATTATTTTAGACAATATTTTATGATGAGGCCATGAGATGCTCTTCAAAATAAACTCTTTAAATCTTATTGTAAGTGTATAAGGTCTAATTTTACCTAAACACTTATATTTAAGTTATGCTTGATGTTATTGTGGTATTTCATTTATCAAATAGAGATTGCAAATGTAACATTCTTCTTAAACCATGTAGAATTATTTGGTCTTTCATCTCTTGTGATTTGCTTTTATTTTTATTCTTAATTAGACTGATTAAAACATCATGTTGATCAATTAAGTTAATGAATTAATAAAAATATCACAACTGTTTCATTTACTTACTTTTTAATATGATAAACTTATCAAAATATACATATTCGAATATGTATCATACACAAGTATACTAGTACTGTATAATACACATAATTCTAACAAAAATAATTATTTTGTAGAACTTTAATAACAGCAGGTTGAAACTATTTATTTTTATAACGACTAATTTTTTTTTACTCACATTAAACTAGAACATCATTTAATTACCAAATTACATTTATATACAGAGTTAAATATATGCTTAATCAAATAATACCATTACATTAGTTAACTTTGTTTATACACATGTTTTATTATGTATACAAAATCTATTTCATAATGATTAGTTGTTTCTCATTATTATTATTATTTTTTTTTTTTGGGGGGGGGCATGTATTGAATATATGTATTCTTTTTTGCATTTAATAACCAATTTGGTTATAATGTTACTCTATTAAAAACAATGAATTCAAAAATAACAAAATATATATGTGTTGGATTAATAATTGGTGGTGGAGGGATAGTTCACTTTTAATAATTTATATAACATCTTAATGGTACCTATGTGTTGATTATCAGAATTATATTTGTTGTAATTTTCTATTGATTATAATATTATATCATTATATTATGTATTAATTATCTATTAAACTTACTAAAATAAGTCTTCAGATAATTTGTAGTATTATTTACATAATATAATTATGTAATTTTCAAATGTATACGTGAGAAATAGATTTTTATTATTATATACTTTATTAAAATTAAAATTAAAAATTGTTATTACTTACTTCGTTATTAATACATTAAACTGTTGTAAGATTTATGTTTAATAAATGAGTATTTTTTTGTGGCAAATATTGTTTTTTTTTTTTTTTTTTTTTTTTGTAGTAAATTGGTTATTTCCACTCTTGTATACTGTAAGACCGCACGCAACTGCTTAAAATAAATTAACCGGGATGAGGTGATAAATTTAGTTTGTAAAGGATGGACCGATTATTTAGAAAAATCAATTTAAGATAGGACTGGGATTTTGATGCATTATCATTTTTTATTTTTAATTAAAACTGCATAAGAATTTAAGCACTGTATAATTAAAAAACGAGTTTTAGATAATACTAAATAATGTAACTTACATTTTTGCTGTTTTAAACTTTTTTTTTAGTATTTTCACAATAATTTAAAATAATGATAATATATTTTATTTAGTGTTCACTTTTGATAAATATCTAATTAAACAATCACAAAATTCTTTATGGACGAGAAGTAAAAAAACTTTTTGGCATCTAACAACAATAATTTTGTCTAGGAAATGTTGAATTATTTTAATTTTCAAAATCATAAAAACCATTTATTATATAATATCCATTTATATTACATTTTTTTTTAAACTTTTTAGTTTTTTTTTTTTTTTTAGTTATCACTACTGCATTACGCTACAGCAATAACACACACTCACGCTTATACTACAGCTTAAGAAAAAAAAAATCAAAATAGCCATTTTGTTTATCTGATTTTCAAATACTGGTGTTTAAATTTATTTTAAGTTTACAAATAATTGAATAATATTGTTATATAAGTCATAATATCATCAACTGATGTCATAATATTACCATTATTATGACAATTTTGACAAAATCATAAAATTATTTGCAAACTTAAAAAAATTGTAGATATTGAACCTTTATTAGAGATCTAAACTCTTATATTTTTCTACAAATAGTTATTTTGAATATTTTCATAAACTGTGGAGTAAAATATAAAATTAAAAAATTTGTGACCTAAAAAAAAATTATACCTTATTGCTTTAGCGCAATGCTGTAGTAAAAATTAAAAAAAAAAAAAAAGTTAAAAATGATTAAAAGAATAAAAGTTATTGAATTTGTCAAATCGTAATGGGACACTGTGTATAATTCAATACATTGTTTAAATTTTATAAGACATCAAAATCTCAACTTTTGAACATATTTATTGTCACTTCATTTTCATGATAGAATAATTTCTATTCCTATACCTTTTTTCGAATCATTTAAAAATAATTATTTGGTGATAAGCTGGTCGAATAAATAGTTATAATTGGTATCAATGAAAGTTTTATGCACAATGCACATATCTGTTTGTTACATTAAGTAATAGTGGGTAAAACAGTAGTGGTATAGATAGTAGGATTGTAAATTAAGAAATTAAGTCGATTTTTGATGGATTAACAATATTCATGGCTTTGTAACTCTTTTCTTTTAACATTCTTTATGGTACGTAATGCACAGCATATACATTAATGACTTGTATGTGAAAACGAAGGGAATAAAAAGAACAATTTTTTCTTTCAGCCATTGATTTGAGTACAGTAGAAGTGAAGGCTGGACAGAGAGACAATAACGGTTTCCCAATTCCCGTAGAATATGTACATCATGATTATGATAGTCTCGTTTCATTGCTAAACTTAATCAACGTCAACTATCCAAACATAACTCGTTTGTACAGTGTGGGTGAAAGCGTCAAAGGAAAACACCTGTACGTGCTCGAAGTGTCCACAAGTCCCGGACGACACGAACCCGGTAATTTATTAGTGGATTAGCGGTGGCGGCTGTTTACATTTTATATTTTTTACAATACACTTGAATCCACTAAAAACAGGAATTTAGTACAACATTAATTAATACAGAAATTAGGCTGGTTAATATGAAAAAGAAAAAGAGGAGTTGAATTTGTGCAATATGCATGAGACGAATAATAGGAAATTAAAGTTAACTAAATAAGAAAAAAATAAATAAAAATGTACATTTTAACTATCAAGACTTCCTACTACTTCATCTTACTACAATTTTTCAGTATATATTGTTTTGCTTATCGAACAATCACCCCATGAACTAACCCATGCGGTAGTCGCAGTCAGCACTGTCCCGTAAACCCAACATATCAGGCAATTGCACAAGGCCTCGTGACTTTTATTATCATAGGGGCCTTTGTACTTTTAAGCCGATTTTTGACCCATTTTATGTTTACAATAAAACCATTTATTGGGCAAACAACTACTCAGCAATGTTATTAGTAATTAAATTATTATGCTTAAGTAATAGTATATAATCCAATAACTTTCGGTATTTCAAAGGAGGTACCTGATATTATTTAGATAAACCGTTATTTGAGCAGTAATTCTTATTTTAAATGCTTGTAAAGAATCATTTATTTAGCTAACTTTCATAAAAGTTATACCAAGTGTGGTAAAACACTCGAGGAATATTTTGGTCAAAGAAAATTTCTACAGGATTAACAATAAAATCTTTTATGAAGTTTTGATCAAAAAAAAAAAAAATCATGATTTAATACAAAAATGACTAGTTGTATACAAATTTTGACTTATCTATATGTATATAAATTTAGTACTGACTACTAAACAATATCTCACCAGCATAAAATAAAGAGTTATTGTATCAGTTTAAAAATATTTTATATTTTTATGTGTGTAATATGAGGAATCAGAAGGAAAAGGACCATTAGAGTCCAATGGTTCTCAACCTTTTATAAATGTGACCCTAACTCCCCCCCCCAAAAAAAAAACAATTGCAAACAAAACTTTCATTTATTTACACCAATATATATAGTAAGTATACAAGGTTATATTTTATCCCTAAATTACTAAATGAAATAAATTTAAAAAACTGATTAATACGTGACTATACAATATTATAAATATTAACTTATTATTTGGTTCAAATTTAACGTGGATTTAATCTATACTTAATGACTTCCTTGATGCTGATCATTTTCAAAAAGTTTGTCAATATTGGGATGTATATAATATTCATAATCATTGAAAGTACTCATGGCATAACATGTTGAGGTCAATACCTATGCTGTCTTGACATGTTGTTTTACGCGATTGAAAGCTTTGGTGAAATCTATGTAGATCATATCAGTCTGGCAGTGTTCACAAAATGAATCAAATTTATTATAATAGGTAGATGGTTGCAAAGTTACAGGGAACCGTTGATTTACCTGGCCAATCTAACCTTAGCCAATCTGTTCATCAATAAGAAAATGGTTAATCAAAATACAGATCGCGTTTAGCACAAGTGTCTCATATTATTTGTCAAAGTACAGAAGAATAATATAATAATGCAGTATAGCAGTAATTTGAAGGGTGGTAGGAAAAAAATAACATATAAAAAAAAAAAGTAGAGTCAAGTAAAGCATTGACAAAAGAGCCGGACAAACTTGACACAACGGGTATTCTTTGCTTCTCGGGTCATATACTCTTGGTAAGTGTGTAGAATGCTAAAGGAACGATAAATCTCCAAAACGACGATTCTGAACGAAGGAAGTTAATAATAGTTGTCATTTTCAATCACACTCAACTTGAGTATCTGACCCAATGAACAAAAAATACCCATGGTGGTGAAGTATGTTCGGCTTTCTTGCCTATACTTTACTTATCTTTGCTTTACCTTAATCGGCATGTAATCATTGGGCCACCATGGTTTATATTTTCACTCTCGATATACACCTATTAGGCTGGTTGTGCGGCTAAATAAGCATGCGATGCGCAAATCATCAATGTGCTTTGATATACCTATGATGGTACGGACCACGTCAATTCTGTATTATTAATAATTAATATATAATACTAATATACATAAGGTAAATATTATATTATAAATTATAACAATAATATCAAATAGGGTTTAAAAATTAAATGATAAAATATTATCACAATATATATTTTAATATTTCTTTGAAAAATTGATTTTTTTCCCGTGGTCTTTTTTTTACGAATTTTAATTTATGACATGTTTTCGAAAATATTTTACTATAAAAACTCATTATTATTTTTAACGCTTGGACACATTTTCCTAATGGCTAAGATGTTTCTACATAATTTTTATGAAATTATCACCCAAGATTACTTACATATTTTACTCTCTACAATGAACACCTTTATACAGCAGGCTAATTTTTATTTCCAACAAGTGTTCATTATGCAGAAGTTTTACTGTATTATTATTATTCCTTGTACTCTGCACCTCTGCTATACAATAAAATAAAAATCTCTCTGAACTGTTGTTTGTGTGGTCTACGTGTGTTAGGTAAACCAGAGTTCAAGTACATTGCCAATATGCATGGAAATGAAGCAGTTGGCAGAGAAATGTTGTTGTTACTAGCCCAATATCTGTGTCAAAATTATGGGATAGATGAACGCGTCACCAAACTGGTAAATAGCACGCGAATACATTTGATGCCAACAATGAATCCAGACGGATATGAAAAGTCTAATATGGGTAAAATTTAGTCTCGGCTAGCATTGTTTTTATTTCATTTTGAAATTTTTATTTAATTTTTGTGTCTGTCAATAGGAGTTGAAGACGTCAATGATGTGGTTGGCCGAGACAATGCAAACAGGGTAGACTTGAACCGCAATTTTCCGGACAGTCGACATCCAGAGCATGTAAGTTATATATAGTAGCTTGGTAATATACAATAAGAGTTGCTTATTTACAAATTTTAAAGATTAAAAGAAGGTCGATTAAAATGACATTGAGTTTCTTACTTTCTAATCTTTAGTGCTACTTCTATAAATTACTGAATGATTTTTCCATCAGTAGATACTTAGATATTATTTCATATATTTCAGTGTTAAATGATTTTTGGATTTTTCGGCCCTATGATTCTTACATTGTAGTAAATTCATATTTTAATATTGGTCAAAGTAAAGTATAAACAAGAAAACCGGACATAATTCTCACCATAGATATTCTTCGCTCCTCCTTTTCTTAAAATTCTAAAAATAATTTTTTTTTCACATTTTCAAAATTTTCTTGTGCCAAAATATTTGATATATTATTGTCTATTTGTGTTTAAATTTTCATAAAGTTTGGATTAAAATAGATATTTTTTTTTTGTCAAATTTTGTGTAGTTTTTCAACTTTATTGGATTAAATTGTTTTAACATTATTTAACTGAATTAAAAAAGAATACTATATTAAAGTTAAAAATATATATAGTATTGTTTTAATCTACAGAGATTAGTATACTATTATAAGTATTATATGTTACTGATGATATTGATATTATAGAAATTTTTATATCCTAAGCTTAAAATGAACTATTAAATATTATTACATTGCTCTTAGCCAATATGGTTCCAACAAAACGCTAAACAACTGTAGTATGAATCATTGTGGAAATTTTAATTTATTGTACTTTTTGACATAATATTCTGTATTATTCATTATACATAATTTTTTTTTTTTTAATTAGGTATCGAGAGCTGAACCTGAAACTGAAGCAGTTATGAAATGGATAAAAAGCATTCCATTTGTATTGAGTGCTAATCTACATGGCGGCGCCCTTGTCGCTAATTACCCTTACGATAGCAGTACGAATGGCTTAAACCCACAGGCATCATATACACCTGATAACGAAGTGTTTGAGCTGTTGGCTAAAACTTATTCCATGGTTAGAGTGATTGAGATTACGATAAAAATGATACATAATTTTTTATTACCTTTGAGTAAATTTTCGGTATTTTTGAGAGGTGAAGGAATCATAAAAATGAAATAATATTTGTAGATAATTTATAATTTTTGATTCTCAAATGTGCACATGCAGATTTTTTAATCTTTTCCTCAAAACTCTACATATTTTATACCGGATTCAAATAAAACTTTCTTTTTAAATTAAACAACTCTAAAGTTATAAAGTTTCAGTTTTAAAAACAGCTATTTGAAATTAAAAAAGATGATCAAATTTATCTATTCATATAAATACAATTTGTTTCTTTTTCAGTTTTGGGTTAAAAATCATTATTTACTATAATGTTGATAGATTTACATGTTATAAAATTAAAGCCATTCTTAAGTCAATTAACTTTCAATCCATGAATTTGTATTGCGCACATTCTCACTAAAAATATTCAACTTGTTAAAACTATTCAAAAATATGTATTTTGGTATTCCCTAGCGACTAGCTCCTCCCCTCCATTTCATATTGAAAACATTCGACAGAAATATTTTGTGGTGCTTTTGTCATCGAGCGCTATTTACTGTATTATATAATTATTAATTATTATAATTTGTTTATAGAATCACCCGAAAATGCATTTGAACAGTAAATGTGCGAATGATACAATTTCGTTCAAAGACGGAATAGTTAATGGTGCTTCATGGTATAGTGTGGTTGGTGGTATGCAAGACTTCAACTACCTAAATACCAATTGCTTCGAACTAACTTTCGAGTTGGGTTGTACCAAATTCCCATATACCAAACATTTAGAAAGTTATTGGCAAGACAACCGCGAGTCGTTATTGTCTTTTATGGAACAAGTGCACAGAGGTGTCAAAGGATTTGTGTTGGACATCAATGGAAATGGTGTGAGAAATGCAGAAATTTCAGTTGTGGGCATAGAACATAACATAAAAACAGCGACCGATGGTGATTATTGGAGGTTATTGGCGCCAGGCGATTACGAAATTTCAGTAATTGCCTATGGGTAAGACAGAACCATTATTTCATTACTTTCTAAAAAACTATTTTAACGCAACACTCTTAGAATAAATAATGATTCTAGGTACAAAAGAATAGCTCATTCTGTTCATGTATACAATTCTACGACACCTACTTGGTTAAATTTCACACTAATTAAAGAAGATCTCAATGTATGGTCTCGAGTTAATGATTTTGGCTTGAAAGATAACGTAGCTAAAATGGCAAATTATAAAACTAAAGAATTATTTTTACTCGATCTCATGGAGTTGGAAAATAGTTTGTCGAGTGTAGCTGAATTAGTGACTAAACCTAGTAGCTTAGATACGTTAGACAATTCAGTCATCCAATTTAAAGTCACTGAAAACGTAAGTAATATAACTGAGAAAACAATGCATAGATTGGTTACGAAGTAAAAAAATTCTTTGACTTTTAGGTTGGATCGCCCGATGAACAAAAGTTCAAAATAGCTATATTGGGTGGGCTGTATGCCAACGAACCAGCTACACGTGAGATTTTATTGTTTTTAGCTAGACACTACGTTGAAGGTTTCAGGAAAAGGGATAAAGATGTTATTTCACTGTTGTCAAATGCTGTATTGCATTTTATACCTTATTTTGAACAAAAGAATTACTATGAAAAGAAATGTTTAACTGATGATCGGGCAGAATTTACTGGGCCATTGTTGATAGCTACTAATCAACCAAACAATAGGAATGTTACCAATAGTCTATGGAAAATGTTACAAAAAGAACAGTTTGATATGATGTTTAGTTTAGAGGGTGGATCCATGTCAATAAAGTTAGTGTAAAAACAAAACATTTTTTGTATTTTATAATATTTATAAAAATTTACAATTTTCTGAAATGATTTTTTTAAGTGGTCCAACAATTCATCCGCGAAACACTATTTCCTCAATAATTCGGGATTATGATCAAATATACAGTGATAGTAACATAAAAAATGTGAGTATTTTACAATGAAAATGAAATATTTAATCAATTTTTGATATCTCTTTTAACATTTTATGTAGACTTGTGGAGAGCCATTGGATCGCAAAATTAATGACATAAAACAAAATGTTTTAGACACATTCAACAACGTATTAAAAACTAAAACTGTATGTAGAGAAATATAATTAATTTCACATAAGTCATATACAACAGTAAAATGTACATAATTATATAAACAAATTATTTCAGATAGCATTACGGTTAACTTGCTGTAATTATATTGATCCGTCGGAAACTGCATTTGTTTGGATGGAAAGTTGTCACATGCTCAAATCTGTAATAGAGACCATACAAGGAGTTCGAGGAACAGTGACAAACAAAAATGGTAAACCTATTCGTAATGCAGTGATAACATTAAATATGTTTGCTGACATTTACCATGTTTCCCCTAACTCTGCCGTTTTTAAAATTAACTTGCCTGCAGGAGGTCCATATACAATTAATGTAAGTCAATTATCACGGTGAAAAAAAAAATTTTGGATACAATAGATTTTACTCAATATTTATTAACTTGTATTAATGCAGGTAAAAGCAACTGGATATTTGATGCGGAGTTATCCAATAAATGTACGTGGAGGAGTTGTTATGGATATCAAAGTTATCTTATCACCTGTTGGTCATGGCTTTGCAACTGAAGAATTTACTACATATATTAAAGGTATTATGTCTAACATTTAATGCTGTATTATAACAGTAATATAATTTGACTAATGTTATTTAGGCGATATTTTGGACCTTGAAAATAGACCAATAAAGGGTGCAACTATAACTGATGAATCATCTTCCTCGATTTCCCACAGTGACAGTAGAGGTTATTATAAATTAGCAGTCGGAGAAGGTAAATAATTAAAAAGAGGTAGAATGATATTATACAATTCACTTGTTCACAGAAAACATTAATTATACATTTAGAAAATTTAAAGAATTTATATTTTGCATCACAAAAAATCGTACTATTTGTAATTAAATAAATATATTACTCATGCATGGTAAATTATAAATTTCTTTTCTTTTCTTTACTATTATTAAGGAGTAAAGACAATACGAGTAGATGCCAATGGTTATTACACTGCTGTAAAATCTGTAAGCCTCCATAGTAATCACCCAGTGACAGTAATGTTCAAATTAATAAAGGATGAAAAAGTTTTGAATATGCCAAGGTTGATGTTCATAGTATTAACAGGTAGACAATAAATAAAAAATATGATACGTTTGTCAGACAGTTGTTTATACTTTTATACTTGTATTTTTAGTGTTCATAATCTCTATTATTGGAGTGAGTTGGTATCATTTTTACCTTCGATGGAAATCAGGAAGGCCATCTTCTTTTGCCTATAAAAATGGTTTTGCATTGCTTCCACAAAAGCCATATCTTTTTGATGACGACGATGAAGTAGAACTTTTTAACAATCCAGTTATTAAAGGTAAACAAATATCAAATATAAATATTTATTTAATAACTTGAAAGATCAATATAATTTTATTTCTTTAGAATAGTTACTAGTAAGACATAATATATTATTATAGATTATAGAGTGTAGTTCATACAACATTAATAATTATATTTTTAATATTTGACTAGTCATTAGCTAGAATAAACTTTTACTGAACGGGATTTTTATAAAAAACATACAGAAATATTAACACACAATATTCGAGTACTCAACTTTATAGCTCGACTCGAATCGAAAAAAATTATATAAAATGCACTACTCCTCCCCCAACACTATTAAATAACAGTAGTTATTTGTTAAACATATCTAACCTACTACAGTGAAATCTTTCCTAACGGACATTTATTCGGAAACGGAAGTGTATTCATTATAGGCTAAACTCGCCTCTGAATAGCTGACATTTCCAAATAACGGACAAAATTTTGGTGACCATGTTTGGTATTTGGAGGTTTCACTTATTAACTTCCTTCGTTCAGTATTGTTTTATTGAAGAAATGATTAATCATTTCTTTAAAATTCAATACATCCATTAAGAATATCTCACCTGTCGTGCAAAGAACACCCCGAAGAGCAAAGTACACACTTCTTTTTCATTACAAGTAAAAGAATATTTTCAATTTACAGAGCGAAGCAAAATAAATGATGTGCTCTTTAATTAACTATATGAACTTTGTTCATACACTCTACAAATCTAAAATATCTCATAACTCAATGTAAAAAACCACCTGGGAGATAATTTTTGAATTACAGAAGAAATTGGTTACCTACAATGAGTTTTATAAAACAGTTTTTCTCAGTTTAACCTTTAACTTGTATACAATTAAAATAAGAGTTTGTTGTACCTGGTTAAAAATGATTTTTTTTTGCTTAATTATGTGTAGTAATAATTAAATTCCTTTATTTTTGGGTTTTTGGTAATTAGATAACTTATTATTTGTCCACTTATAAACATTTATTCATCTATATTCCATATTCACACAGTATAAGACAAGGATTTACTCATAGTAATCGGTAGTAGTTCTAGTAGCTTGGTGTATTTTGATCATATATTAATAATTTTTTTTATTAATTAACAATCTGAAACAAAACCAATGTTTACAAAAATATATTTAAGGTATAAAAAATATAAAAATGCTATGGCATAGAAGAAATTCTGTTTTATATGGTATGAAAATTTGGTAGTTCTGCTAATACAGGCTGAAAAAAATTATCCGGGGCATAACAATTTTTATAATCAAATTATTAGTGAGGAAGGCCTCTAACAGATTCCATTGAAATCACAATATTCAATCGCTACAAAATTATATCTCCTAATTTAGATTTTTAAGATTATTATCACTGCTTAATTTCAGAATTTGATAATAAAATAAGTGTATTAATTTTCAGATTCTTTGACTAGACCATATCACGATGATTCAGATGTGAGTTACACGGATAGCTCAGATGAATCGACATCTCGTTATGCTCGGTAATAATTCACTAATTTCCATTATATACTAGTCAATGTAAACATATCTTAACATATTTTACATTAGTATAATAACTGGAAATCATTATTTTTTAAACAATGTCAAGTGCAATTCTGAATTGTGAGTGTTTAAGATTTTTACTACTTCAATTTTTTTTTTTAAGAATTAATATTGTATTATAAATATGTCTATAATTTATTATGAAATGGTAACTTTTTAAAAATCATACCTATTATTAAAAATGGCTGTAAAAATTGTATTTATGACTTATAAAAAATTAATTATAATTTGGCACCATACAATTTAACAAGTTAATAACTATAACTTAGTATATAAGCTTAAATAAATGTAAATTGTACAAATTTTGTAATAATAATTTATATTTAGTTAATTATTCTTTATATTTTTATACTTCAAATTATCTTGTTATCGACTAAATTATAAAACTAATGAATTTGAATGAGATTTAATTTTTTACATTTATAATACTAATTAATATGATTCCTATTTTCCATAGAAATCCAAATAATAATTTACCAGCTTAGAAAAATTATGCAGTAAGTGTCATATTTCCTTTATGTGTCATCATTTTATGTTCACTCGCTAGATGATTGTCTAAAAATAACTGTCTTCCAAATGCTTGTGGACAAATCGCACATTTGAATTTGAGTCTTCCTTCAGCGTGCATTTTTAAATGTTTCTTATAATTACAGAAGGACACGAAAGAGCGATTACAAATGTCACACTTGTGATGAACCATATGTTCTTGAACGTGATTACTCCTCGACACCTACAAAAAAATATAATATAATAGATAAGATTTAATATTCTACTCCAGAAATTAACATGTTTACTAGTACTGACCCAATTTTTAAAATATCTTGGGCAATAAAAACATTTGAATTGTTTAATGCCAGAATGACCTTGTTCATGATTGACTCTACTGCTTGATGCACTAAATGTTTTTTCACAACCATCATGGCGGCATTTATAAGGTCTTTCTTTGGTATGTACTCGCATATGCTTCTGAACTAGATCCTTTAGCCTGAAACAACGTCCACAGACTGGGCAAGCGAAAGGTTTTTCACCTGTATGTACTCTTTCGTGGTTTACCTGAAGGAAAATGATATGTATAATTTAAGAAAAAATATTTATGCAACAAGGTCAAATTACTTTTTCAATAGGTTTAACGAAAGTTTTTCCACAAAATCGACACTCGTGCAACCGACGCAAACGCTCAGGAGGTTCAATATGCGTAATGGCATGATGCTTTAATGAATTTTTGTCATTAAACTGAGCATTACAAACATCGCATATCAATATTTCGCGCGGTTTACGTCTCATTTCATGCGCTCTTTGGTGACACCGTAAACGAAATTCCGAATCATAACATTTATTGCAAATTCTGAAATATTTTAAAGTTAATAATGTGTCATAAAATATAATACTTTAATTATATCATACTTGCATAGAAACTTTAAATTGGAAAATTCTGGGTTTTGATGAGCAACTAAATGTGTTTCCATCATTTCTGGTGCAACTGGTTGGTCACAAAATGGACATTTATTTCCATCGTTAATGTGTACCATGAGATGTGTTCTTAAATAACCTTCAGAATCAAACTCTCCATTACAATGTGGACAAATATGTTTTAATTTAGTGTTGGAAACAGACCGGTTATTGTTTTTTAAGACTGAATTCTTGCTTTCAACATTTTTTTTTGATTTAGGTGCAGCAACTGATAAATCTTCTTTGCAATTATGTTTATTCAGCTTGGACCAATGATCAGATTTTACATTACATACAATACACATCCAAGTTAAAATAAAACAGGCATCCAAATTATCTAATTGAGCATATTCTTTGCACTCTGTTGGTTTAACTAAAACCGGAATGATGTTACAATTGGTAGGTTTATTTTGAAACAATATTTGTTCAATATCAAAATTTTGGTCACTTGATTTTAACCGTATGATACGAATTCGTTTTTTAAAACTCAATTTACGAGCTTCAACTTGGAAATAATCATTGACTTCCTCAGATGCTTGATGAAGTAAATAAATAGGAATGTCAAAATATCTATCTCCATATGAATCTGTTATGCAATGATTTGTATACAAATTGGTAGAAATTAAACTGGTATCAATGTGAGGAAAAATATTTTTAGGATTGTCTTCAATTTCTTCTTTGATTTCTGCAAGCATGTCTTCTGAAAGACGTTTCAAAGTATTTGTTTTTTCTGTTTTTATACCATTATTCAACTGTTTTTCATTTAAATGCTCCATTATGAAGTCTCTATGGCATGTATAAAAGTAGCCATTTCCCCATTTTATCCAAGATCCCAAATCAGGAATTTGTTTATCAATTTCATTTTCATCCCCATTTTTCGATACATTACAACCTTCATTTTCATTAACCTGAATACAATAAATTCAATTAAAATTTACAGAAACATCAAAAACTAAAATTAAAAAAAAAAAAAAATCAACCTGAAATACAACTTCTTGTCCTTTGTGACAACTATCTATGTGATCCTGAATTGATAGAAAATTGATATTACATTCAGAACAGTGATAAACATTTGTGTCTAACCGAGGTTCAGTTTCCGATGTACGTGCTACTTTTGATAGATCATCATCAGTAAATTCTTCAATAAATTTTTTTACGCCTATTTCTGCATCAGTATCTGTTTGTTGTTCATTATTTCGGTAGTCCTCTTCGTTCATTAAATTTTCATATTCACCAATTTCATTTTCTGCATCTTGTTCGACATCTATTAAGTTATTAAAAATGATACTGAAATCGAACAAAACAATATTTTTACTGCTTAACACATATATATCACTCACCATCAGGATAAACAACAATCATTTCATCGTCATTCACAGCTTTCTCAGCTTCGTCTTCTTTATCCGAGCACATTTTATCCAAATGTACAACTAATGAATTAATATCGTCGCATTGTTTTCCACAAAACGGACACTGGATGTTGGTTGTTAAACTCAATAAATGATATTTCAATAAGTCTTGATTGGAAAACTTGTCTTCACAACAAAGTGGGCATGCAACACACTCCATAATACTTGAAAATTACAACAATAACAAAATAAAAACAAAAAACGGAACATTAAAACGGCTGAATATTTCAATTCATTATTACCTATTTACAATTGCATTTATTTGACCATAAAATAACACTTAAATGCACTTACATTTCTATAATAAGCAGTCGTTGTTTACATAAATTTATGAACGACCAAAATACAATGCTGTATCGCTGTGAAATTGTTATAATTGTAAAAAAATCTGATGTGCACAGTAAAAATTAGTAGAGAAAATCTCGAAAATAAACAATTTTTAAAATATTAAATATGCCGCCTAAAAGCGTTAGTAACTTCAGAAATGTTAATGGATCGCCGACCGTGCCATGGCACAGAACTACCAGTTGTTACGAAGTTACGATTACGATGCCTGAACTTATGACACAGCCATTATTATTATTATTATTATTATTGGCCTCTGGCAAGCCAGAAGATTGAAATTTACTACGATAGCCCGTCAGCTGCTGCAGATCTGTTGCAGGCTGAACTGGATACACACGCAGTGCGACCAACGTTGAATGAATGAAGTAATTAAACCGATAATAAAATCATATAATTATTGTTGTTGTTGTAACGTTAATGTTTATTACTTAGATCATATACGATCATATATGATCTAAGGTTTATTACAATTAACAAGGTGAGAAAAATTAAAAATGACCATATATTTTTCTAGTGTCAAAACGGGACAAAAGAAAAAAAGCCGGACATACTTCGCACGATGGGTGTACTTCGCACGACGGGTGGTATTCTCTTAACGGGCGTATTAAATTTTAAAGAAACGATAAATCATTTCTTCAGTAAAACGATTCTGAACAAAGGAAATTAATAATATAAGAAAAAAAAAAATTTTCGAAAAATGTCCAAAAATTTTTTTCACATTT